>JASDQU010751085.1:11053-31023 GCA_032191745.1 Picea mariana | reverse complement strand
TCAAGAATTTATTGGGATGACATCAGCAGGTCTTTGAGGCAATTCCACCAGGGAGACCACCTGACAAGGGGTTTGAGCACACCATTGAGTTGGAGGAGGGGGGCAAACCTATGATCAGCCCCCCCTATCATCATCCTAGGAGGTTCAAGGATGAGATAGAGAAGGCAATCAAGGAATTTCTGGCGATGGGAAACATCAGACTGATCATCAACCCATTTGCTTCTTCAGTTGTCTTAATTCTAAAGAAGGATGGCACCATGAGGATGTGCATTAATTACCGAACCTTGAACAAGAAAACCATCAAGAACCGGTACCCTATCCCATGCATTGACGAGTTGATGGATGAACTGCATGGGGCAGTTTTCTTCTCAAAAATTGATCTATGCTCTAGATATCATCAGATCAACATATGAGAGCAGGACATAGAGAAGACGACATTTCAATGTCATTTTGGACACTTTGAGTTCCTGGTTATTCCATTTGGGCTAACCAATGCACCCGCTACATTCCAGTATTGCATGAACCATATATTTAGGGATCAGTTAAGGAAATCAATCTTGGTTTTCTTCGACGACATCTTGATCTATAGTCAGTCATGGCAAGAGCATATGAAGCACTTGGATGAGGTATTGAGCACCATGGAGGCACAGTCATTATATGCCAAAGAGTCCAAGTGGGAGTTTGGTATGACAGAGCTTCTTTACTTAGGACACATCATCAGTGCACAGGGGGTACAGGTGCACCAAGAGAAGATCAGGGCCATTCTGGATTAGCCGATGCCCAAGAACATGACAAAATTGAGGAACTTCTTCGGGCTGTGCATTTATTACAGGCAGTTCGTTTGGATTTTTTCTCAGCTTGGAGCACCGCTAACAGATCTTACCAAGAATGGGCCTTCATATGGACCAAGAAATCATAGGAATCCTTTGATCACATGAAGGAAGTCATGGGCACTTGTCAGATGCATCCGGCAAAGGGATCGATGCAGTTTTGATGCAGGGAGGACACCCCATTATATTGGAGAGCCAGAAGCTTAGTCAACCTGAGAGGTTCTACTCCATTTATGAAAATGAAATGCTGGCAATCATGCATGCCTTGACCAAGTTCAGATAATATTTGGTGGGCAACAAATTCATGGTCAAGACCGATCACAATAGTTTGAAGTATTTCCTTGAGTAGAAGGACCTTAGTGAGCGCCAATAGAAATGGGTGACAAAGGTACAGGCATTCGAATTTGACATAGATTATGTCGAGGGGAAGAAGAACATTTTGGCTGATGCACTATTGAGGAGACCTGCGACATGTTCTTTGATGGAGATTTCAGCAGATTGGAAATCCCACTTGTTAGTGGAATATTCCAAGAACAAGTTCGCTTGTGAGGTGATGGATGGGCAGATATAGGATGACCAGTATAGGGTCATTGAAGATTTCATATTTTACAAAGATAGAGTCTACTTGGTGCCAGATTCAGGGCTCAAGAAGAAGATCCTCACCGTAGTGCATGATTCACCTCTAGTAGGCCATGAGGGGTTTTTCAAAACCTATAGACATATTAGAGAGAGGTTCTCATGGAAGGGAATCAAATAGGATGTTATGAGACACGTCAGTGAGTGTGTGACTTGCCAGCAAAACAAGTCATAGCATGCTCTTCCAGCAGGGCTACTTCAACCACTCCCCATTCCAGAGAAGAAATAGGAGAGTATATCTATGGACTTCATCATAGGTCTACCAAAGGTCCAGGGTAAGGACTGTATCTATGTATTGGTCGATATATTGACCAAGTTTTCTCACTTCTATGCCATATCGACAGAGTACAACACAATTCATGTAGCCGATCGTTTCTTCAGGGAGGTCTTCAGACTTCATGGGTTGTCGAAGAACATCATCAGTGACAGGGACAGTTGGTTCATAGGGACATTTTGGAGAGAGTTTTTTCGGTTGGTGGGCACAGAGTTGACACTTAGCACCAGTTATCACCCTGAGACGGATGGGTAGACCGAGATTTTCAACAAGTGGGTTGAAGGGTATTTGAGGAACTATGCAGGAGGACAACAGAGAATGTGCGTAAAGTGGTTACATTTAGGAGAACATTGCTACAACACCACCTTCCACATGTCCATTGGTATGACACCCTTCCGAGCATTGTATGGATATAATGCTCCCACTTTGGTAGACTTGGTCTTCGGGGAGAGCAGAGCTCCCAAGGCCAAGGATTGGATCATAGAGAGCTTGGAGATTCTCAAGTTGTTGAAAGAGAACCTGTAGACAGTGAAAAACCGACATAAGATAAGTGCGGACAAGCACAGTATAGAGCGCAGCTTTGAGGTTGGAGATTTGGTTTTCTTGAGACTCCAAACCTATAGACAGTCATCTTTGAAGAAGAGTGGGGCCGAGAAGCTCAAGCCCAGATTTTATGGTCCTTACAATATCATGCACCGAGTAGAACAGGTTGCTTACGAGCTAGATCTTCCAGAGGGGAGAAGGATTCATAATGTATTCCACGTGTCTTGCCTAAAAAATGCATTGGGAAAATTCATTAGCACATCCGAGGAGCTTCCCCCATTGGATGAAGAGGGATAGTTGGAGTTAGTTCCGGAGGAGTTTTTGGAGTTCTGGGAGTGGAAACTGAGGAGCAGGGTCATCAGAGAGTGTTTTCTCAGATGGAGAGGGCTTCTAGTAGAGGATGCTACTTGGGAGAGCGAGCAGGTGTTGCAGCACCCTGGACTGGTATTGCTTGAGGACAAGCAATTTCGTGAAGGGAGGACTGTAATGTCCCTTTCCAAATAGGAGCTCCAGAGAGGAGGATTAATGGTATAAACCACTCCATTAGACTATATCTAGGGCCAAAGAGGGGTAAACAGGGTTACTAGAGGTCACTCCAGTCACAGGTGTTATATTTGGAAAGTGACATTAAGCTAAAAAGGGTTAAAAGCGCTTTTAAGTCATTATGAACTAAAAACAGAAGTCAACAGTGAATTAGGGTTTCAGCAGTGATTTAGGGTTTTGGAAGTCAACAATGAATTAGGATTTCAACATGATTTAGGGTTTTGGAAAGCTATAAAGGAAGGGTCAGCGACCTAATTCATCATTATGCAGATTATGAATTGTCATTGGGGAGAAGAGGTGCATCTCATGAGAGACAGTTCAGTGGATTCCAGGAGGAAGACACCAGTTGGTTGATTTCAATGTTGAGAGACACACCCTAGTTAGCGGGAAGATCATTCAGGTCTTCCATAATTATTCAGCAGTAGTTACACAGTGTTCAGCAGCAAGGGCACATTAATCCAGAGTGAGGGCGCAACTTCTGAGAGGGTTTTTAGTCGACTTATCCCATCCAGGGAGACTTCCAAGATTTCCCTCCGACCCATTTGAGAGGAGGGCAAGGCACATCTTTATCAGATTCCAACGGAGGAATCAACTTGGACGCATTTTCCAGACTTGGACGTGTGACACTTTTGGTGGGCGCATTTGGGGTTCCAGAGCGAGCATCATACCAGATTCAAGGAAACCCTTCTGACCCATTTCCGAGTAGACCAAGGCAAACGTTTTGAGACATATCTCGTCCAATTCCAACGGTGGAATCACTAGGACGCATTTTTCCAGAAGAAGAGGGGTGCATTACCCTAGGGTTATCCATCCGAGGTCCAGATTCATTAGTAGAGGAGTCCAAAAGATACCAATACTGATGACTAGAGCATGGCGCATCATTTGGGATAGTTTTCAGGCCATTCCGAGAAGTATATCTCCCAGGGAGAACTTTCCAGACTTCCAGCAGTTACCGTCAGAGTTGCCATAGTCCTGGCGCATCCATTGATTCCGCGGTGCTCCCAAATTATGGGTATTATATTTTAGTTTCTTATCTGTATCCAGCTAAGATCCTTCGTCTGTTGATCTAGTCGAGTATTGTCAGTTTATTTAGCCGCATTCGACCATTTTGTAATCCATAGAGATATCATAATACAAACTTTGTGGTCCTTTGTCGTGTTCATTATTTGTATGACCATTATATGTTGTAGACCATTAATCATACACACACATTAATAGCATTTCCTAGACTAACCAAGTCAGGAACATTACAATAGCCATGTCGTCACAATGTGACGAGCATATCCTTGTCGTCGCAATGTCATGAACATAGTAACATCATTATCCGACAAACAATGCAACGTTGCAATATAACGAACATAGCCCCATCGTCGGAATGTGATGAGCATATCTATGTCCTCACAATGTGTCAAAAATATCCTCACATTACAATGTGACACAAATATGCAAAACTTTTCCAAACGTCACAATGTATCGAACCTATCCCATTGTCTCAATGTGATGTACACACCCAATGTCGCAATGTGTCAAATATATCTCAACATTGCAATGCGACGAACATTTCCCGACATCACAATGTGACAAACATAACCCACTATTGCAATGTGATATACCTATTCCAATGCCATTATGTCACAAACAAAAACCTTACTTCGGAATTTGATGACCATAACCTCACGATGCCATGTGACGAACAAAACTTGATGTCACAATGTGACAAAAAAAACCTGATCAAAATGAGAATGTGATAGTTCCATAGTAAACCATGGTTAAACATAATCAACATGATCCACCTTAATGAGCTCTGAATGGTCTATAAAGTTAACCATGGGCATGGTCAATCATAGTCATCCTTGGTTAGTCATAGTCAACCATGGTCATGGTCAACCATAGTAAACCATGATCAACCATACTCAACTTTGGTCCATGTCAAGCTCAACCATAGTTAACCATAGTCAACCATGGAAAACCATAGTCAACCATAGCATGCCATACTCTTGATCATGATCAAAAATAGTTAACCATAGATAAGGTAATGGTCAACCATAGTCATATTTGAGGTCAAACATAGTCAGAGTTGAGATCAAACATGGTGAATGCCATCCATAGTCATGGTCAACCATTGTTATGGCCATCCATGGTAATCTATGGACAAAAATTTGTCAAACATGGTTAACCATTTTCAATGATGGTCAACTGCAATCAACGAAGGTCAACCATAGTGAAGGTTATGCTCAACCATGGTCAACCATATCCAACCAAAGTAAACCGAAGTCAACTAAGGTTTAGCAAAGTTAACCATGGTCATGGTTAGTGTCATGGACAATAAATGTCAACCATGGTTAACCATTTTCAACCATGTTCAACCATGGTCAAGGTCAACCAAAATCAATCATGGTTATGGTAATGTGCAACCATGGTCAACCATAGTCAACAATAGTAAATCAAAATGTGAGAGGGTCTACTGAAGTTAATCATGGTCATGATCAACCATAATTAAGCATGGTCATGGTAAACCAAGGTCAACCATAATTAACCATGAGCATAATCAACCAAGGTCAACCTTAGCCAACCATAGTAAACCAAATTCAAGCAAGGTGTAACAAAGTTAACCATGGTCATGGTCAAAGATAAGAAACCATGGTCACGATCTACCATAGTCAACCATGGTCATGGTCAACCATATTCATAATCATGGTCAACCATGGAGTCATCTTCTACCATAGTCAACTGTAGTCTATCACAGTCTACCTTGGTCATGATTGACATGGTCATCCATGGTCAACCATTTTGTAAACATTTCATTATTACTTATGTTGATATTTTAATTTAGAAATCTAATAATTCTCTTCATTCATAGTCATGGTCACAACTATAGTGAACCATAGTCAAGGTCACGATCAACCATAGTCATGGTTAAGGTAAACCATGATCAATGTCATCCATAGTCATGGTCAACGTTGTTCATGGCCAACCATGGTCAACTATGGTAAACAACTATTAACCATGGTCAACCACAGTCAACCAAAGTCAACGTTAGTGAAGGTCATGCTTAATATCCTTTAAAAATACTATATAATTACTTTCTTAATCTATTAATTTGTTATTATATTATTAATGTATAAATAATTTATTAATGTATTAATACTTTCATGTAAAACTTTAATGTATTCATGTAAAAAAAAATGTATTATTAATTTATTTTTACTTTATTAATGTACTATTAATAATTTATTACTTTAATGTATTAATGTATTTTTAGATACTTTATTAATGTATGAATCCTTTATTAATGAATTAGTTAATAATACTTTATTAATATATTAATGTTTTAATTAATAATATTTAATTAATATCTTAATTAATTAATCAATAGTTTAAAGGAATATTGTAATAATTTATTCTTAATGAATTTAGATTTTAATAATGTATTTATAATATTTTACTTTATTAGTGTATTAATATATTTCAATGTAATAATACTTTATTAATAAAGCTAGATCCTAAGAAGTTCTTGAGCCAAATTCTAAACTGCAATACTAAAGAAAATAATAGGATTCCCTTAAGGCACTGAAATTCCCACCTTAAAAGTATTTACGAGTTCCCTAATGCCATGGACACCATTCCTATTGTCCCTACAAAGGAAGAATTTTTTTCTTTAGATGACAAAGAGTTCAGGGTTAAGCGACTTGCAAATGGGAAAGTTAAGGACATTGAAGGCTACCAAGCTGAAATTTTTAAAATTGGAGGGCCTATCCTTATCCCTCACGTACACAAGCTCTTCAATTTAGAAGTCAAGAAGGGCTTCCCTAAACCCTAGACATAAAGCCTCATTGTTCCTATTTTTCAAATGAGGATATTAATATTCCCTCTAATTATAGGACCATTATGATTAGCCCGATTTTAGCCAAGCTTTATGTAATTATTTTGGAAAAGAAGATTAACCTTTGGCTAGAAAGTCATGGTCAAAGAGAAAAAGGCCATGCCAGGTTTAGGAGATATCCTTCTTGACTGTGGATCATCTTGTCACCTTTAGGATCATTGCAAAGGATTTCCACAATACTAAACCCAATCTTTTTTGTTGTTTTGTTGACTTTAGAAAATCTTTTGACATGGTTCCAAGGAAAAACCTTTGGAATAGGTTGGAATAGATAAAAGTGTCTCTCGAGTTGAGGGCTACTGCAATAAGGATGCATGAGAATGTTATTGCTAAGTTTAAAAACACTAAGGGCTAGTCAAAAGCTAATTAACTGTAGTATTAGAGTCAAACAAAGTTATCCCTTGTCCCCTACCCTTTTTGGCATATACATTGACAAGTTAGAAGATTGCTTGGGAAAAACAGGTTGTATCAGCCCTACTCTCATGGGTATAGTCATCAATATTCTTCTTTATGCCGATGATATCGTTCTTATGGCAAGGAGTCCCCATGATCTTGAAAACCAACTAATAATCCTCAATGATTTTTGCTCCAATATGGGTATGACTGTTAATACTGATAAGACTAAGGTCATGATTATTAAATCCAATAAGATCACTTATGATACCTTTGTATATGACAACATCAACTTGGAGGAAGCGACTTTATACAAATATATTGGTATTGATATTCACCACAAGCTCCACTAGAATTATAGCATTGAGAAAAGGATTATTGGGGGATGGAAAGTTTATTATGGGCTTGAAAAAAATTATAAATCAACTGATCTTTAGAGTTGGGATAAGAAGAAAATCCTCTTTGAGACTCTTGTTACACCTGCTATTCTTTATGGATGTGAAGTCTGGGGCTGTAGTATATCTTATGAATCCTAGAGAAAGATAGAGAAAATACAAAAGAATTTTATAACCTATAATCTCAAAATTAAAGGAAATACACCCTATCCCATCCTCCTCTTAGAAACAAGCCTCTTCCCCATTGAGAGCATGGCTATGACTAGATACCTAATGTATAAGAACAAGTTAAACAACATGGAAGACAAGAGATTTCCTAAAATTGCTTCAAAATCGAGTCGTAACTACTATCAACTCAAGCGAGGATGGCATAAATATGTCTGGTCTTGACTAAACTATTGAGGAATCATGGAAGACACCATTTTTCATAATATAGATACTATTAAAAAAATTGTCAAATTAAAATTTTAGGAGAAAATATGGTGTGATAAAGAGATAGAGGAAAAAATAAAATTAAGGTATTATAAGGATGTAATCAACCCTAATGTAGAAGATCAAAATGATCTATCTGTTTTTCCAAGTGTAAAGAAAAAAAATAAGCATTGCTAAGATAAGAACAAATTCTCACGAACTCCATAGTGAAATTGGGCGTTGGTCAATTCCTAAAATGCCATGAGATTAAAGAGTGTGTCACCTTTGTGACACTAAGAAGGTTGAAGATCAAAAAAACTTTCTCTTAGATTGTCCATCCTATACCCAGATTAGATCTCATTTTCAAAATATTTTTCACACTGCCAACCTTTCTAACCTCTTAACTTGACAAAACTATGATCATCTTGGAAAACTTATCTTAATGATTTTCGAGCACAGAAACAAAATTATTAAGAATCGCAAGTAATCACTTACCCTCTTAGGGTCTGATAGACCAATTTAGTGTTAGTGAACGTTAATCATCATCATTATTGTTATACATTATTAATGTACTACTACATTAATAATGTATTGGGTAAAATGTAAATTAATACATTTGTATACACATCGCATTAATATATTAATGTATCATTAATGTTACATTACATTACTAATGTATCCATCAATGAGTAAATGTATACTTTAATGTATTAATAGTTTAATAGGTTATATTATACATTAATGTATTAGTTTTTTAATTAATACATTGCATTAATGTAATAATGCATTGCTAAATATATTAAGGTCAATGTATTACTAGTGTATTAATGTATTACTTTATTAGTGCATTGATTCTTTATTAATGTATTAATACTTTAATAATTTATTTATTAATGTATTTAATGTATTTATTGATGTATTTAATGTATTACTTTATTAGTGTATTAATACTTTAACAATGTATTCATTAATTAATACATTACATTAATATATTAATAGACCATTAATTAGTATATATATTAATACATTAATATATTACATTGATTTAATAATTAATTAAGATGTCAATTATGTATTAATATATTAATGGTCATCCCAAAGGTATGTCTGCTCTCAACTGGCAACAACCATTTTGTAAAAGTGGTTGAGATTAATGTCATTTTCCACCTTTCCAAATTAATAAGGTCTATTAACGTATATCAACCACTTTTATAAAGTGGTTGTTTTTTTTTTTCAGAAGAAAATTTCACAATTATATTAAGAAAATATAATTTTTAACATCCGAAGAGTACATATGTATCCTTAAAATGATAAACCAAGCACTTAACAAACCAACTAATGACATAAAATCATGTCGATTACATACTTATACTCCTCAAAATATGTGAGCAACCATCAAGACTAGTCCTTTCCCAGGCTGGGAAAAATGACTGAAAGCCCACGTTCATCATCAAATCTGGGCTTGGAGGAAATATACAAAAATCCACTCAAACATAATTCAAAACTATGGAGCAAGGAATGATAAAAGAGTTAATATATATTGATGTGACGATGATGTCCCTCCACTCCTTCAGTCCATAAGTGAAGTGTGATGTATCCTTCTGGTTCTATTAATGCTTTCTTTGATAGTGCATCAACTGCTTTGTTGTATTCATGGTAGATGTGAAAGAACTGGATGCTCTTGAAACTATTTCTTAAAATTCGGATTCTTTGTTTCCATCCTTCTATAGAGATTACTCGCAATTCACTTTTATCATTCAACCACTTGATAATTACCTTTGAATCGTTCAAAATTTGAATCTTTGGGAGAGAAAGAATATTTTCCAAGAACAGAGTAGCCCATGCTCCCATTAGTTCTACCTTCGAATTCGTATAGGATCCATAGTTCAGGTACCATTTATGAACCAAAGAGGATGATACTTTTATTGTGCCACTAGCTCCACAACACAGTCCATTTTCCTTTGCTGCACCATCAAAACAAGCTATTGGAAATTCAAAGATCCAATTAATCAAGCAGGAACGAACATCAAATTGGTTAATATTTTCCACAGGTTTGTAAATTGATCCAAGTGATCAGATCATAATCGATTGCACCGATGGATTTTTCTCTTAGAAGATCGTTGTGTTCCTTTCTAACCAGACAAACCAACAAATTAGTGGATTTAAACTTGCTGAAGCTGACCATTTTTTTGTCCACTTTGAAAGACTCTCGTCCAACTTACTTCCACCCCACTCCTGATTATAATTCTTTATGGAGTAGATTTTATTCCAAATGGATTTTGTAAATGAACAGTGAATGAAGAGATGGTTTGTATTTTCACTATCATTTTTGCATAGCTAGCATCTGCTAGGGATTCTCACCCTCTCTACTAGAGGTTTTTCCAAGCCAAGATCTTGTTGTTTGTTGTCAGCCACAAGAATAATTTTACCTTGCGCCAACCGGAAACGATCATCAAGTTTTGAGTGGCGCATAAGGCCATGTAGACATTCTTGGAAGTAAGGGTCCCGGATGTATCCCCCCCGATCTAGAGCAGTTCATCAACCCTATCTGTTAGAGTGATGCCCAAGGACTGAAGTGCTCGCCTGAAACGGTCCCACTCCACTGCTAGGTCCCTCGAGAGATCTAAATCAGAGCTGCAAATCCATTGAGAAGAACAAGGGTCGTGTTGTTGCGATTTCCAGGCTTGTGCAAGCACAATAATTCGTTTCTGATGCAAAGTAGACAAAAGATGTGGAGACAGGAGCAATTGAAGGCCCAAGTCCAGAATTATGTCCCTCCCAAGTTCAACAATGAAATCTAAACCTGGCTTCCAATTAAGCCAATTGGTAATTAGATGAATAGATTTCAGAAGACCATTCCAAATTTTAGAAGCCGAAAACTGATGGAAAGATTCATAATGGATCCAGTTACATATTGTCATAGAGTGGAAACATTTTTCTTTTAAAACTTTTTTCCAGATTCCATCTCTTGTTAATACTCTCCAAAGAGTTGTAGCTGCCAATGCTTTGCTGAAAGTATAAATATTGAAGAAACCCCATCCCCCAAAACGTTTTGGGCGAGCGAGAGTCTCCCATTTAGATAGATGAAAATCATGCGTATCCGCATTCCCATTCCACAGGAAATTGTACAATAGTTTTCTTAATATGTGGAGTATGGACAGTGGGACAACAACTAGTGATAACCAGTACACAGGCTAGCTTTCAAGTACAGCTTTGCAAGGAGTTTGTCTACCTCCCAGGGACAACCATCTAAAGCTTCAATGACTGATCCTCTTTTCCACTTTTGTTAAGAGCCAAAGCCAATATTTAGCTCTGTGAATTCCAGCCTTTAATAAGTATCCAAGGTACTTGAACCCCCAAGCTAGATCAGAGAATTTAAACAGGAGAAACTGCTTGTAAGGGAAAAGTTTAGACTCCGCGAGACTAGAAAAGTGTACAGTAAATTTGTAAAGATTTACTTTTCATCTTGAAGACGAAAAAAACAATTGAATAATATGCATGATCTCTTTCCATTCCTGCACAAGTGCATTACTCAGTAGTAACACATCATCAACAAATAAAAGATGGAGTATTTTCGTCAATCTGGAAACTTTAATTCCAGTTAAGGAACCTTCACTTTGACTGGATTTAAGTAGCAGGCTCAAAATTTCCATCACAAGGATGAAGAGTAAGGGAGATAATGGACATCCCTGGAAAAGACCTCTGCCAATCTTGAAAAAATTGGTGGCCTCTCCATTGACTAAAAAAGCTAGGGACATAGAACTAATACATTCCATAATCCAGTTTGTCCCAATTGACGATCATAGGCTTTTTGGAGATCTAGCGTAATAATTAAGGATTTTAAATTCTTTTGTTTGATACTATGAATGCATTCATGAGTAGTACCAATTACATCATGGATCAAACACTGCTCCAAAAAATAAAATTGTTCTGCGGAGAGATTCCTCGAAAAAATCGGCTTAATTCGGTTGGCTATAACTTTGGAGATTAATTTGTAAACCAAATTGCATAAAGATATCGGTCGATAGTCCCCAAAAGTCTGTGGTTTGTTGGATTTGGGAATCAAGGCCAGGAACGTGGAATTAAGGTTTCTATCAATGCACCTACCAAATCTAATCAACTCCACCAGTGCCAGAGTATCTTCACTTATCAAATCAAAAAAATGAGAGAAAAATTCCACAATCCAGCCATCCGGGCCAGGACTTTTGTCTCTTTTAAATTGTGATAAGATCATTTTTAGTTCCTGTATGGTGAATGGAAAATAGAGTTGTATTTGTTCATCATCACTAAGCCATTTGGTAAATAAACCAGACACCTCTACCTGCTCAGTAATAGAAACCGACTAATTGTTGTTGAAAAAACTCTTAAAATGATTTTCAGCCTCATTTACTATCAAATTTTGTCTTGTGTGTAGATGGCCCGAGTCGTCTTTGATTTCCCACAAATGTTTACTGATTCTCCGTTGGTTAGCGAACTGGTCAAAGAAGTTTTTGTTTTTGTCACCGCTTTGCACCCAAATAGCTCGACTTTTGAGGTGCCACTGTTCCTCCTGAGACTTAAGAATTTTATTCCTTTCGGATTCAAGTCTGATGAGTAAAGTCTCTTTCTCCAGATGAATAGGACCATCCAATATCTCCTTTAACAATTCTTTGATATTCATTTCCAAATTTTTCAAGAGATTAATATCCCAATCTCATTGTTCCTTTAACCATCTTTTTGTGAATGATTTTAGATCCTTTAACTTCCATAAAAAACAACGTTGTTTATCTCCTTCCAGGAGATAATTATGGTCATTCCAAAGGTTAAATACCATGATGTTGTAGTCCTTATCCGAAAGACATTGGGGATTGAATTTGTATGGATAAGCTTTGGGATGGGAAAAGTTCTCTAGTTGTAACAAAATAAGAGCATGGTCTGAAAAAAAAGGGAATTCAACCCAAGAGCGGAAGATCCGACCATCTAGAAGGATATCCTCCGCAACTAGAAATATATCTAGGCGTTTCACTATAAAATCGCTTCCTGTGCATCCATTTCGCCAGGTCGGAACGTGTTTGTCTGGGTGGACGTCGATGAGTTTATGAGAAAGGAAGAGCATGAAAAAAAAAATTGCAAGTTGACCTGAGCTGGTAGAGCCTCCCCAGACTATGCCATTGGAAACTGTCAAATTCAAATCATCGGCTATCACGAGACTTTTAAGAGAGAGTAAACTGTTGTTTGAAAATTGGTCCAGAATGCTTTACGCTCCATGTAGGGGCCGTAAACATTTAGGAAGTTAATCTTTCTTATAGAAGAGATAATAGAACCTATAAACAATATTCCACGACAAGTAAGGAAAGACACCAAGTTATAAAAATGGGGATCCCAAGCCACCAGAAGGCTCCCCGAAGTACCAACTGAGCTCACTATACAAGTAGCCCAGGACGGACGAAAGCCTTGAAGGAAAGAACACGCATTTTCCGCTTTAACCATTGTTTCCTGAAGGAAAAGAATACTGGGACGTGTGGAATCCAAAACACGACGAAAAGAGGTTGTTTTTAGGGTACATCCAGGCCCTCTGAGATTAAGGGACAAGAGGATCATTATTTGGCTCTTGCTAGGGCCTTCACTACTATAAGTGCCTCACTGTCAATAGTGGTAGGATCCATGACTGTGGAAGAGGTAGAAGACAACAAAATTTTCTTTCTTGAGCTTCTTGTCTTGATAGGGGAAAAATAAGCACCTAGTCCTCTTGACCAGGAGTAGTTCTTTGAGGGACCCGACTAGTTGGAAGTGGAAGTACATAAATCCCCCGAAGCGGTGGTAGGATCAATGCGGGAGTTCCCTAAAAAAGTAGGTAAAGGGGATGGATTGAAGCTATCACGAGAAAGGGGGAACGACGAGTCTAAGACTGTGCTAAGGGATGAATCCCCTTCTTCAGATTCACGATAACCCAGTGGATGAATCATTTCGATTAGAGGGGGTGAGAGTTTGGGAGAGATAAAGGAGGAGGAGGGAAGAGGGCCAGGGAGAGTTTGTTCAGAGTGTTTAGGGAGTAGACCTTGCACAACTGGTGGGATACAAGTTTCAGAATCAAGGTGGGAGGTAGATAATGAGTTTTCAGAAGTTGTTGGATTCGGGCCCACATTCGCAAGAAAAACCTCAGGAGAACAAAAGAACTTCAATGACAAAGAAACTTTGAGTTTTTCGAGCTCCAGAAAAGATAAAGAATTGTAGAGAGTCGGGTAGAAATGTCTCAACTTACCCAAAAAGGAATCCTTTGTTTCTGAAGGAGATAAAGGTTTGGGAAAAGGATATCGTCAAGCAGAGTGCACTTCCTCATCGTGGTCTCCCAAATATCTGAGTAGTGTTGTGTCTTTAGAGAATTCTTCTTCCACCCAACCCCGACAGTTTTTCTTTAGATGTCCTGTGCTATGACAACGACTGCATCAGAATGGAATTCCGAGGTAATCCAGTCATTGGGTTATCCTTTTCCCCCTCCATTCAATCTCTAATAGTTCTGGTAAGCCACCATGTACATCCATCTCCACCAAGATTTTACCAATCTTCCTGGTTGTTGCGAAGAGGGTAGAGTTGTCTACTGAAAGAAAAGTGCCTAATGAGTTGCCAATCGCCTCCAAAGTTGCGTTGTTCCAAAATTGGAGAGGTAATCCTAGAAGCAGGATCCACAAGTGCTTGTATTGGAAGTATTTAGTCGTAGGATTAAATTCCAAACACCAGCGTTTTATCATGAGACTGCTTCCACTGAGTACGCACTTCTGAGCCAGTAGAAGAGCAGAATCTTCAGGGGTTTTACATAAGAAACCCAACCAACCTTTAGTCAAGAAAATGACCTCTGACACATATCCAAGTAATGGCTTCCAAGTAAGGTCCACCCAGTCTAAAATGGAGACGTTACAGAGGTAATTGTAGGATAAACTTCCAACTAAGCCACAAAGATCTAAGTTGCAGGACTCTTCTAGACCGACATCAGACCCTAAAACCATTTTGTGAACAGTCTTTTTAGCCCTCCACTATCTGCATCTATGTTGGGGGCGATAAACCAGAATGGTGAATCCTAAAGAAGACGACAAGAACTCGGCAAAAGACAGAGAAAATGGAGGACTAGGGGAGGAACGAGTCGAAGAGGAGTGAGAAGGAAGACCAGGGGGCTTATTAGTGGAAACAGTAGCAATACTAGCTGAGTCTATCAAGTCAAAAATACCCTCGTCCCTCCAAAGTTCCTTTTCATCCACATTCATCAATGTGTTGATGTTTGCCTCAACACATGGCAAAGAATGTGAGGCCATGATTGACCGCTTGGCCTCCACTGAGCCCAAAACCCCAATAACGTTGAGTGGTGTCTCAGAGAATTAGAATAAATATAATGGACATAGATCAACTTTTTAATAGGTTCTAGCTGCATGATGGATCCATACACGCATCCCCCGAGAAACTCGGGAAACCAGAACCCCAAAAAAGTAAAATAATATAGTCTAGAAACCTAGAGAAACAAACATAACAGGAATCCAGAAGGTTCTAAAAACTAATGGTCTTCCGAAGTGAGACAAAAAAACTACTCCAAACCTCATAACCAAAACTCCATAACGAGGTGAAGAGTTACTACATCAAATAAACTGTTGTTATAGTTTTTTGTAAAGTTTTGACTCGGCTCACCAACCTCAACCATCCTTTCAAAGTCTCCTAAATAGTCTTGTGAAACCTTGTAATACCTTAGCGAAGGGTTTTACTCAGCTCTCCATGACGAACCAGTCCTCGACTCTCTCCTCCCCATAGATGGAAATAAGAATCTGCCTTTTCCGTCCCTTTATAAAGTGGTTGTTGCTATAATATATAATATAATGGAAAGCATCATTAAAAAAAAGAGTAATATAGAAGGAAGATAAAATTTTGTTAGACAAATTTATACTAAGGATGAGGATAAGGAATCATTTTTATTTTGTTTTTAATTATAAGAAAAAAATAGTTTGCATTTAAAGTCCAATATAATTCATAAGTTTCAAAACACGTGAATCAATTATGAGGCTTAAAAGACGCTACGTGGATCAATTTCCAGGGTTCAAACACGTTATCACATATTAGATATGACTCACACCGACACATGTTATCCAAGTGATGACACACATTACTTATAACTTGACGTCAATAATACTATCAAGACCTTATTCTCCTGATTCCCCGCCATCATCTTATATGTGCATTATCTAAACCCTTAGAAGCATTAGAAAGAAAAATGGCACCACCCACCTACCATTAGGTTTACCTTATTCCACTTTTCCCCATTGGAAAGATTTAGGCTTCTGTCAGAACCAGATCCAACCATCATACGCTTGCCACATTCTCACGTCTCGCGTTCGAATGCACCGCCCCTCCGCAACCCCAAACCTGATATAAAGATTTCATTCTAGAAGCGTCTATGAATAAATACAGGAAACAGTAGCACGAATTGGAGTTCAGCCGGAGAAATCCGGTTGATGAGGGCAGAAGAATGAATATTAGGAAGGAAAAGGAAACAATTGAGCTCAACAACAACGACAACAGTGGCACAAACCTCAACTCCACATCCTCCTCTCTGCATAAACAACCGCAACCCCATGAAAGTAAAGGAGGACGATTTCACCGGCAGGGACTAGATCCCCAGACCGATGATAACCTATTATACAAAACCTCCACCAGAGGCTCCAGTTTGCGGCCCGTGCATTCGACGAATGAAATGAAGGTGGTCAATTGGCGGTTGGCCTACTTTCTGGCCAACGAGTATCTCACCCGCCGAACATTGCTGGATAGACCGTGGCCACTGCAGGATTTCCCAATGCCACTATGAAAATAACGATAAATCCAACCCCAAGTCTGTCTCTCTCAATCAGGACGAATATGAAAGCAGAAAAGAGAAAGAGAGGCTGTATTATACACTCGCGGATTTTCTCCGAACTGACAACGTCCAATTCCTGGTATTGTGAATCCTTCTCAGCTAGCGGCATTGAAGTGATAAATACCCATCCATATATCCTTCGCCGCTCCTAAACAAAAGCTCTCTGTTCTTTACATATTGCAAGGACGGTAGTTGCATGTTCGTATCCTAGACATATGATGTCATGTTTCATTAAAGTCATGTTTTTAGAGAGTTCCTTCCATTGCAAGTTTTCAGGGAATACGATGCCATTTTTCTTGAAGTATTCGATGGGGAGAAGGGATATGCGTAGCATAACCCAACGACAATCACATATAGCGGAAAAGTGATACGAATGTAATGTGTGTTTCAGGTCCGTGAACTTCTTGGAGTTTGGTTAGCTAGCCAATTTATCATACTCTTCCAATTAATTGTGATGGAAAACTAATTTGAATGGGTACGGCTCATGATAGTCTGCACATTATAAAAAAGAAAAGTTTAAAATCCCTAGTATTAAAATTGGATTTAAGGAAAGCTTACGAGAGTATTGATTGGAAATATTTAAGTTTGATCATTCTAACAATTGGAGTAGGGATCCAAATGACAATTTGGATAATGTCATGTGTCACTTTCTCCTCATTTGCAGTTTTAATTAATAGGGAGGCTACTGACTTCTTCCAAGGTAGCAGGGGATTTCGGCAAGGATGTCCACTTTCATCGTTGCTTTTCATATTAGTGATGGAAGGTCTTAGCTTAATGTTGAAAAATAGTCTGGAGAGAAGCACACTTATAGGTATAAAAGTTTCGAGGATGATAAAAATTTTACATCTCCTATTTGTGGACGATGTTATCATTATGTCAAAGGCAAGTGTAAGTGATTGGAAGGAAATAGACCAGCTCATTAGTCTATTCTGCACAGAGACCACTGTTAATTATAAAGGACTCTTGGAGGCTGATTTGGATCCTTTTAAACTAATCCTCCCCTATAACTTTAGTCATCTATCTGGCGGTTTCAAGTATCTGAGATACCATCTAAAGACTCGGGCTCAACACACAAATGTTTGAGACTGGTTAATTTCAAAATTATTAAAGAAAGTTGGGTTATGGTGTAACCAGTGGCTTTCTTTGGGAGGTAGATTCATCTTGGTCAAGTCAGTTCTAGAAGCCCAACTTGTCTTTTGGATGTCAATGGAAGTCTTTCCCCATTCAGTTATTAATAGGATTAGAAAAGTGATGTTCCATTTTCTTTGGAATGTCCATTCGGAGACCCAACACTACCATTTATGTAGATGGGAGGCCTTGTCTAGACCAAAAAAGAATGGGGGTTGGGGTTTTCAGAACCTTTATTTTTTCAATACTGCCTTGAATACTAATACTCTTTGGAGGGTTTTAAATTAGGACAGTATTTAGCATCGAGTTGTAATGGATAAATATTTGCAGAATTCAACCCTAGTCAATTGGCTTAGGAAGCCTTCTTATCTTGTCAACTCAGCCTTGAGGATCTGGTCCAGTCTTTTGTGCACAATTCCCCTTATCATCCACTGGCTCAGCTGGCGACCAGGAGCAGGACATCTAATTTTGATAGGGAGAGACAGGATACTCGGCATGGAAGAAAGGTCCTTTCTCCTTAATGAAACCATTAGGCATATTAATCAAAAATAGGTTATTGTTCTTGCACAAACAGTGGTAGCAAAGAGTCTGATTACTGCGACAGAGGTGTGGATGGGCAACAATGAATTGGAGCTAACAGGGATACTCGCTGCTGATTGGGATAACTATACTAAGGAATTAAATGGAGTTGGCATTTCACTTCATACAAATGTTGAATATTCGCTGCTATGGTCAGGTGGAGACAATAATGGAGATTTATCGGTTGAAAATTGTTATGATGCCATATTATCCATACAAGAGATCCCGATAAGGCACGGCTGGCAGAGACAGTTCTGTAAATGGTAGTTACCATTGAAGGTAATATTATTTTTCTAGTTGGCCATACATAACAGAATACTAACTCGGGACATTTTATAGAAGAAGGGATGGATTGGCCCGTGTTATTGTTGTCTATGTGGTCAAATGGCGGAAGAAAACACTCATCTTTTCATTCGGTGTATCTTTACAAAATCCATTTGGGCAAAATGTGCACACATGCTCAATTTTAAAAACCAGTGGGCTAGTCCTTCCCTGATGGATTGTATGAATGCGTGGGTAATGAACAAGCAAGTATCAAAAAGATTGTCGATCCTAACTTGTTGGTTTATATGGAAAGAACGAAATAAAACTCTATTTGATGGACACTTGCCTTCAGCCTAGGAAGTGGTTTTCAAGATTTTAGGAGCGTTCAATTTAATTATACCATCTCAAAATTCTCAGAGATTAAGACAGAACCCGATCTTGAGAATAATTGGATTCTCTTTGTCTTTTTTAGATGGAGCTGCTATAGCTGGAGGAACAAACTGTGGCGCAGGGGGAACTGTAAAATGTTCAAATTCCCAAGTTTATCGTTGGTATTTCAATTGTGGAGTCGGATCAAATACAAAAGTTGAATTGTTAGGAGCTTAGGCCAATCTTACCATCTCAAAGCATTTGGACCTTTAATATATTCAGGTTTTGGGGGACTCAAAGGTGATAATCGATTGGCTTGATTAGAAAGGGAAGCAAGCCATCAATATTGAAGGTTGGAAAAGAAGAATTAAGGATTTGATCCCCACTTTCAAAGGTATATACTTTCATCACATTTTCAGAGAAGCAAATGGGGAGGTCGATCAATTGTCAAAGCAAGCCCTCTCGGTGACAAAAAGAAGGATTTCATATTTCACTTGGGATGGAGAAAATGCGAGACCTACTCCTCATGTGGATATCTTTTAATTCCTATGTTTTTTCCTATTTTTGTTATTCTGGAACTGTTCATTTTGGCATGGTTTTTGGAAGTATTCAAAGGCCCTACTTGTTAATACTCTATATATTAACACTTTGATGTCGGTTTTTTTTTATTTTGTAACTGTGTTCTTCAAGACTGGGCATCTCATATTTAGATCATTGTGCTCAAGTTTTTATTTTGGAAAGTATTTTATAGGTCCAAGTGGGTCGGATTAGTCGTGATCATAGATCTCAATTGATGTAAAATAAAAATTATATAATATAATTTTTGTGCGAATTTTCTATTAAAAAAAAAAAAAAA
>JASDQU010751084.1:56115-72677 GCA_032191745.1 Picea mariana | reverse complement strand
AAACATGATTAAAGAGGGAACCCAAACTTATTTCTTACACTACTTTGCAATAAAGGGAACTGCTAATGAGAACAAAAATGATGATCCCAAGAAATTAGACAAAATTCTTGGAAAACATAGCACCATTTTTCAGGAACTTCCTCGTGGGATTCCTCCACCTCGTTCTAGAGACCACGTCATAGAATTGTTCCCTGGTTCCACCCCAATTAGAAGAAAATATTATAGGCGGTTGCACCAACATAATAAATAAATTGAACACTTGGTTCAATAATTATTGGACTACTATGTCATTACATGAAGCAAGAGTCCTTACTCAACTCCAGTCATACTTGTTAGGAAAAAGGATGGGTCATATATGATTTGTATTGATTATCAAGCATTGAACAAAATTACGATAAAGGATAAATTTCCAATTCCAATTGTGGATGAGTTATTGGACAAGCTATATGGTGCTAAATATTTCTCCAAGCTAGATATGAAATGAAGTTATTACCAAATAAGAATTTGAGAGGAAGACATTATGAAAACTGCTTCCTGTACCCATGAAGGGTTGTACAAATTTCCGGTCATGCCTTTCAATTTATTCAATGCTCCTGCTACCTTCCAAGCAATAATGAATGATTTATTTCATCTGTACCTATGGAATTTTGTACTTGTCTTCTTTGATGATATCCTTGTTTATATCAAGAACTGGAACTCACACTTCAAGCACATAGACAAAATATTAAAACTTCTTCAAGAGAATAAGTTCAATGCTAACAAATCTAAATGCAGATTTGGAAAAAAATAGAAAGCATTTTGGGACATGTCATATCAGATGCTATCCTCTTGAGGATAAGTTCAGTTCCAGACCCCGGTTCGAACAAACTGGAGGAGTATGCCATGCTAATGTGCCTTGGATGATCCACATCTCTGGGTCAGGCATTGATGAGCACATTGAACTATCCATGTGACTGAGAGCCTTCACAACCCAGGTACAATGACGTGATTATCAGGGGCGCACTCTACCACTGAGCTATTATCAAATGTGAGAGTGTAGGCGGTGAGATGGGGTCTGTCATTACTGATAGATACCATTACGGCAGGCTCAGTTCCCATTACGGGCCACCCACTCACCCATCAGAAAGGAATCAAGGTTGATCCAAAGAAAATTGTGGCAGTTACTGAGTGGCCTAGCCCCAAATCAATCACATCATTACGAGGATTCCTTGTTCTTACTGAGTACTACAAAATATTTGTTTGAAAATACGTGCAAATTATGGCCCCATTAACAACACTAATGAAAAAGGACGTGTTTAAATGGGATGATGATGTTGAAGCGTGTTTTAGAAAGTTGAAGCTCTTAATGAAATCCACCCCGGTTTTGATAGCACCAGATTTCTCCAAAACATTTTCCCTTGAATGTGATGCTTCGGGAACAGGATTAGGTGTCATACTTATGCAAGATAATCATCCCATCACATTCGAAAGTAAAAATTTCAAACCAAGGGAGCAAACAAAATCAACCTATGACAAACAAATGTTGGCAATTATGCATGCCTTGGTTAAATGGAAACAATACTTGTTGGGAATGAAATTTCTCATGAAAATGGACCACAATAGTTTGAAGTATTTTCTAACTCATAAGAACCTTTCATCAGAGAAGCAAAAATGGGTGAGCAAAATCTAGGTCTTTGACTTTATAATTCTTTATAAAAAAGGAAGGGAGAATTTGGTTGTGGATGCGTTATCAAAGAAATTTGATAGTGACGCTACACTGTGCTCTATTTACATTGTCATTCCTAAATGGATATCAGAAGTTCAAACTGAATATGTCAAAAATCCAGAGACAAGGAAGCTAATAGAGGAAGTTGAAAGAAACCCAACTACAAATCCTAAATTCACTTGGGATAATGACATATCGTGGTACAAACAATGGATATTTTTACCCAACTCTTCCAAGTTCAAACTCCAAGTTTTGAAAGAAAATCATGATTCTCTGATAGTAGGCCATGTGGGGTTTTTCAAAAATTACTACAATATACACCAATCTTTCTTTTGGAAGGGTATGTGGTCCGACACTCATAAATATGTGGCAGAATGCAACACTTGTCAATGAAAAAAATTTGAAACAATCACTCCTCCAGGTCTTCTTCAACCCCTTCATGTTCCAGTCCAAAAATGGTCTGAAATATCTATGGAATTTATTACTGGTCTTCCTACCTTTGAAGAAAAATATGCTATATTTGTAATCGTAGATTGACTAACCAAATACGCCACTTTGTTGGGATTTCTTCAAAAGCCAAGGTTAGTCAAGTCGTTGATAGCTATGTTAAAAATATTTTTAAGCTTCATGGATTTCCCAAGGTTATCGTAAGTGACAAGGATCCCAAGTTCACTAGCAACTTTTGGAAGGAACTATTTCAACAACTTGGGACATCCTTAACCATGAGTACTACATACTATCCCCAAACATATGGCTAGACTGAGGTGGTTGATAAATACCTTGAAGGGTACCTAAGGAATTTTTTGAATGATTGCCAAACACAATGGATTAATTGGTTGCATCTTGCAGAATGGTGGTACGGTAGTACATATCATACCTCAACAAAAATGTCCTCATTTGAAGCCCTGTATGGTTATTCACCTCCTTCAATTAAGGAATATGTTATCAAATCCAAAGTTCATACCATGAAATACTATCTAGTTACATTGGATGAAATTTCACACACTCTTAAAGCTCATCTTGAACAAGAAAGGAACCGAATCAAACAACAAGCTAAAAAAAGAAGAATCGACTGAGAATTTATGACAGGATATTGAGTGTTGTTCGACTACAACCTTACAAACAAAGTTCTCTTAAAAATTCCAATAAACATAAACTGGCTCCTAAGTTTTATGGACCTTATCAAATTCGAAAGAGAGTCGATCAAGTTGCTTATGCCCTTGATATTCCAAATAAAGGGAAATTGCATGACGTTTTTCATGTTTCTTGTTTGAAGAAAAAAGTTGTGTCATACCATCCATATACAAACAAAATTGCCTATTTTAAATGAATAAGGAAAGTTGGTTTTACTTCTTGAAGTTATCTTAGAAGTTTGAACCAAATTCCTACGTTCTAGAAGAGTTAATGAGTATCTTATCAAATGGAAAAAAATACCAGAAGATGAAGCCACTTGGGAAAATGAGGAGTTTAGATCCAAGCATTCGTATTTTCCCATGCTTTGAGGATGAATTTTTTCAGGAAGGTATGACTTATAATATACCTTATTGTATATTATGTTTAATGTCGTTTGCATTAATTATACCATCAATGTTAAGTCATGTCCTTTGCCTAAATATGTGACTATATTCATTCTTGTGTATTAATGCACGCTATTGTAAACCTATTTGGATATTGAATAATAAATAAATGAATATTGAATACATAAATTCTTATATATCTCGTGTTCTCTTGTATTCTCCAATTTTTTCCTCTCACAAACCCTAACACCTTCCTCCCTTGAATTAATACAATATAAAGACTCAAGACAAATTCATCTTCAAGGTCCAATGATCTAATGAACTCTTTATACTTACTTGCTACAACTAAATATTTTATTCTCCCTTTATATAGAATAGGTGAGGGAGGATAACAATAGTAAAGAGGAATAGATCCACAAGCAATCTCATCCAATCCTCATGATAAGGTCTCCAATTGAAGCACTCTCTTTCCAAAGTGTACACAGGTCAAGAGATTACTCCTCAAGTGGTTTTCTCTCCAAGAATGGGCTCCAAGTGTTAAGCACTCCTCATAACAAGGATTCTTTCTCTCCAAGACAAGCATCTAATGCTCCAATGCTCCTCCTCAACATATGTGTGCTTTGTCCATAATCAACCTCAAGTAATGTGTCCTCAACTAATCATCGCCAAGTGAAGTGGTCCTCCTCCAAAGGCCTGTTAAGTGATCCCAATGCTCCTAGGTCCAATCATCCTCTCTCCTAGTGCCCAACACTCCTCCTCCAAGATAGTGTTGATGATTACAGTTGCATGAGACATCCTCCAGGATACAGACTGATTGAGTTGACCTAAGAGAGAGCCCCTGAGATAGGTGTGTGGTTCCTATATGAGACAGAACTGGAACGTAGTGATGGCCTCCTCCTTACAGAGAGTTGAGAAGAACTACAAATGATTCTTCTCTGTAACGCAGTGAGAAAGGAGATCTGTTGAGTTGGACATGCCTGTGGCTGAGCACAAGGTGAACATGTGAATTCCCATGAGTTGGGTGCATCGTTATGAGACATATATGAAGACAATGTATTAGCCTCCTCTGAGTAGAGAATTGAGATGATGAACTCCAGATGACTCCCTTGTGTAATGCAATGGGAAAGAAGATCTGTTGAGTTGGATGTGCCTGTGGATGAGCACAAGTGAACATGATCCTAGTGGTTGAGCACTAGTGAGTGTGGTTCTCCTGTGAGACGTAGTGAGATAGAGATATGGGCATCCCTATGGATGTGCCCCTAGTGGTTGAGCACTAGTGGGTGTATGAKATCCCTTTCTATATTTTTCAAGAGTCAAACTTACCTGTAACCCTATTGATTATGTAAAGGGTACAGGTTGGCCCCACCTTAATGTAAAAGATAATTAATATGATAATTATTAATTATATTTTGAGTTATTGATGTCGGCCCTATTGTTCCAATAGACACATCATTTGATGTGATAAGTATTATATAAATAGAGGTGAATCYCCATTGAGGAAACACACTTATCATTGTGTCATCTCATGATTTCAGAAGTTGTGGTCTGAAATTATGAGAATTACAACACCCTCTTGTGTGCTAGGTTTGGTGATGGTGTGGGAGGTCTTTCTCTTGAGGAATATAACAAAGGATTGGTTGGGCTTTCTTCCCTTGTTGAGAAGGGTTTCCCAGGATACTTCTTGTGTTCTTGTKCATGGTTATTCTTCTTGTGATCTTGGTTTGTTGAAATAGTTATGGTTCAAGTAATAGTTAAACATAAAATTTAAAGAGGATACATGAGCCATAGCTCATTGAAAATCCAACATGGTATCAGAGCAGACTTGAAGAATACCATTGCACATTAAAATTGAAGCTAAGGTCTACCAAAACTTCACTATAGGTATGAAGAGAAGAGGGTCAAACCCCTCTTAATTTCCTGTGGTAGATGACGAGGAGACCGCAGCAAAAAGAGAAACCCCACTAAGGGTCAGAGCCTAGGAGAAACCCCAAATAGATGAGGCGTATGAGAGAGGAGGCCGGAGCCTAGGAGGAGGGCCAACTGTCAAATTAAAGTGGCCACAGGCCCTTAAAAACTATCGCAGAATAGCGTAGCAGCAACAAGGGAAAGGCCTACTAAGGTTGTCGCAGTAAGGGAAAGGCCCACTAAATACTTCCACAACAATACCCTAATAACAATAGTAAGGAAGGCATACTAAGGTTTCCTTAACAAGGAAAAGGGCCACTAAGGATGCTGCAACAATACCCTAATAGTAGACCCTTTAAAGAGGGGCCAGACTCTGTTCTGAAATGAAATTAATGTTGTCGCAGCCCCAAAACAAAGGTACCAGTCGACCTAAAATTGCATACATGTGGAAAAAAATAAACTGAGGTGGCATACAGATGTTTTGAGGTGAAATGTAAGGCTTCCATAGCCTAAAGAAACCCTATGACAGGTACCCTAAACAACAAACTTACAGGAGGAGGAGGATCTGGCCAAGGCTAGTAGAAAAACTAAATTTTATGAGCAGTAAATTGAAGGCCATTAGGCTTTTTCTTGTTGTATCAAGACCATAGACTTGGAGGGACATTACCCTTKCCTAGTGAGCAGACCTCAAATCCGATCTCAAGCTYCTCTGTGCCATACATAAATGACATTACAGAAATTTGAAGCTGGMAGGCTTTTAAAATTATTGGAGATTGATATTTTGAGGAAAATTTTTGGTTGACAAGATCATGCATGAAGAATATTATTTTTGGATCTTATTAGTGTTGTCTCAAGCATGAATGAATGCTAAATTGATGGATTTTATCAGTKTTGTCTCTAGCCTATGATGTTCCATCTACCCTTGAAGTTTCCACCACAGGAAATTATAATCGCTTGAAGATATTGCTGAAAAGAGTGGACCAATGAAACTTACTAAAATACAAAGACCTATGGACMATTCAAAATTMTGAGCTATATCTATGATGTCCTATTGCTCCATTCTACCATCCTTTGATGTCATATATTTATGCAAGTGTTTAATGGTGGTGTTGATGTATATCCCAGTAAAGATAGAAGGATGTTAATGATTTTCCCAAATACATTGAAGATGTTGATTACAGACCAGACCGAAACCCTTAAATACAGATCTGAAGTCAAGATGTAACAATGTTGAGTAGTAGCAAGGGCTACAAGGATAGCTACAACATTGTGCTTGGAATTTTGTTGAAATTCAACAATGGACATGACCTTGATGAGCTAAAACAATCATAACGAGTTAGACCACCAACAGAAGTGAAAAATTACTAATATGTGATACTCTCATATTAGATGCAGCGATAAAGGTTGATGCAGACTTCGTTAGAGACTTGTGTGGTATAGGTGGCTACAAGGAAAATAAGTGAGGAACGTCATTAATCATCATGACATTGATAAACAAGCAGAACCTCCATTAGTGTACACTCTCAGGTATGCACTTGTATATATATATTATTTGCATCATTGTCATAAGGGTACTTGCAGGAGGAAGGAACTCTTGGTGCAATCATGGACCTAGAGAAGTCTCAGTGAATTCATAAGAACAACACACTGGGAGTGAAGACTCCAGGTTTGATTCTTTTAATTATCATGCCTATAACCTACATTTATAAGGTTTCTACATTACAAGTAGGTGTTGTAGCTGTGACAACAATCCTTAAAATGTTTTGATTCTAGAGATGTACTCATGAATCTACACTAGGATATATTCTTGTCTTGTGTCCTTTCATTTGTTTTCTTGTTCTAGACAGGTGAACAACAAAGGAAGATACTTATCCTTCAAGACTTCAGAAGGAGTCAAAATAATTGAGAAAGAGAGGCATTACCTTCTTCCTCTTCAGCAGTCCAGAGGGAGATGGCCATTGATACAATTGATCCAGTTGATATTACCAGAGACTTTGCAATAAGCCATAAAAGGCCTGTCTGGGTTTGACAAACTCTGTAAGAGGCAGAAAGACATGCAGCTGATGGAAGTGTCGATAAATACAAAATGAGAGTTGTAGCCAGAGGATACTCACAAGCAGAGGGATTGAACTATGATGAGACATATTGATCTAGTATCCCGATGCACTCCCATTTGTACTACCATCCATGAGTTGGAAACTACATCAAATAGATGGATTCTTGATGAGTTTGGGGTTTCAACAAGAGTATTGTTGATCCAAACCTATACTATTACATTGTTGGTGACGAGAGCCTGATTTTTATGACTTATTCAGGAAGCCATGTTGTTGGATACAAGCAAGCCTCAAATTTTGATTTCGAGATGAAGAATCTGGGTATGATGCACTAATTTTTGGGACAAGAAGTATGACATAAGACCAATGAGACTTTTCCTAAATCAAGGAAAATATACAGTGGATATATTAAAATAATTTCATTATGACAGAATGAAAATCCATGTCTACACCGATGGTGATGGATTTGAGGAAAAATAAATGATGATGATTTAGACAAGATTGATCCACATGTGTACTGGCAACTGATTAGATCATTGATGTATCTCGTTAACACCAGACCTGATATATGCTATGCAGTGAATGTTCTTATTCAATCCATGAGTTAGCTGAGATAGGCTCATTGGATAGTAGTAAAGCATGTATTGAGATATATACGAGGCACTATTGGATATGGCATGATATATGCCTCCAATGTGAACTTGAGTTTATAGGAATATGCCAATACAGATTGAGAAAAGAGTACAGTGGATCAAAAGAGCACATCCGGTTGTTGTTTTACCTTGAAGTTGACCATGGTTTCCTGGTGCAGCAGGAAACAATGCCCTGTGGCCTTGATTATCGCAGAAGTAGAGCATATAACATTGAGTGTGGCAGTCTGTGAAGCAGTGTGGCTTCTGACAGATTTATTTGATCATGAGATGGATCCTATTATTACTTGTGATAACCAGAGTTGTGCGAAGCTCTCTGAGAACCCTGTGTTCTATGATATATCAAAAGACATTGAGATACAATATAATTATATCAGAGACATGTTGTAGAGGAAATAAGTACATGTGCAATATCTTCCTACACGTGAGCAGGTTGCAGATATCTTCACCAAATTGCTTGCCAATACGAAGTGCGAGTACTTCCGTGAGAAACTAGCTTGGTGAATATTACCTCCCTATCTAAGAGGGAGTGTTGATGATTACATCCAGGACGAAGTTCGAATACTTCCGTGAGAGACTTGTCCTGATGGAGAATGACTCCCTAGATGAGAGGGAGTGTTGATGATTACAACTAAGTGAGACCTCCTCTAGGACACAGACTGATTGAGACGACCTAAGAGAGATCCCTTGATATGGGTGTGTGGTTCCTATCTGAGACAGAAGTGGAACGTAGTGATGCCCTCCTCCTTACAAAGAGTTGAGAAGAACTCCAGATGATTCTTCTATGTAACGCAGTGAGAAAGGAGATCTGTCGAGTTGGACGTGCATGTGGTTGAGCACAAGGTGAATGTGTGAATTCCCATGAGTTGGGTGCATCATTATGAGATAGAGATGAAGGCGATGTATTAGCCTCCTCTGAGTAGAGAGTTGATATGATGAACTCCAGATGACTCCCCTATGTAATGCAGTGGGAAAGTAGATCTGTTGAGTTGGGCTTTCCTGTAGATGAGCACATGTGAACGTGATCCTAGTGGTTGAGCACTAGTGAGTGTGGTTCTCCTGTGAGACACAGTGAGATAGAGATATGGACATCCCTATGGATGAGCCCCTAATGGCTGAGCACTAGTGGGTGTATGAGATCCCTTGTTATATTGTTTAAGAGTTAGACTTACCTATAACCCTATTGATTATGTAAAGGGTACAGGTTGGCCCCACATTAATGTAAAAGATAATTAATGTAAAAGATAATTAATATGATAATTATTAATTATATTTTTAGTTATTCATGTCGGCCCTATTGTGCCAATAGACACATCATTTGATGTGACAAGTCTTATATAAATAAAGGTGAATCCCTATTGAGGAAACACACTTATCATTGTGACATCTCATGATTTCAGAAGTTGTGGTCTGAAATTCTGAGAATTACAACACCCTCTTGTGTGCTAGGTTTGGTGATGATGTGGGAGGTCTTTCTCTTGAGGAATATAACAAAGGATTGGTTGGGTTTTCTTCCATTGTTGAGAAGGATTTCTGATGATACTTGTTGTGTTATTTTGCATGGTTATTCTTCTCATGATCTTGGTTTGTTGCAGTAGTTATGGTTCATAGGTGAATGTGATCCAAAAGCAATCTCATCCAATCCTCATGATAATGTCTCCAATTGAAGCACTCTCTTTCCAAAGTGTACACATGTCAAGAGATTACTCCTCAAGTGGTTTTCTCTCAAAGAATGGGCTCCAAGTGTTAATCACTCCTCATCACAAGGATTCTTTCTCTCCAAGACAAGCATCTAATGCTCCAATTCTCCTCCTCAACATGTGTTTCCTTTGTCCATAGTCAACCTCAAGTAATGTGTCCTCAACTAAGCATCTCCAAGTGAGGTGGTCCTCCTCAAAAGGCATGTTAAGTGATCCCAATGCTCCTAGGGCCAATCATCCTCCCTCCTAGTGCCCAACACTCCTCCTCCAACCTAGATCCATTTTTCATGTTAGAATGTGACTAATGCCACATAATATAACCACATCCTCAAAAAGTGCACTACTCTAGCACCAAGTCCAAGGTTAAACAACCACCCATAGAATATCTCCAAATTTAATAAACCAAAAGGCCTAGGATACAATTGAGGGGATAGAGTTTCAACATTCACCCCACATCACATGAAGACACCGCTAGCATGGTGTAAACACTTTTGGAGAAAACCAAACACTAGCATTTACAAGTGACCAAAATCAGTCAATAGGACTTGATAAAGAACAAGAAAAAAAGATATAAAACACCTAAAATGAATCCAAACACAAAGAACTAATTACATCAAAGACTTTCCAGCTTGAGAATGAGCACAAGAAAGATGAAAAGAGAAGAGATATAAAGATAAAAGTGCGAAGTCAACCAAATACCTATAAGGAAAGATAGGAAGGGTGGTTTCTATTAAGACTTGAGGTAGAAAGAAAGTGAATATTGTACCACACAATGAACCTATGTTTTGAGGGAGATGACCAAAGTTCAAGAGTTTAATATCATAAAATAACTTTCGACCTCTTATGGGAGGAATAGGTCCAACTAAAATACATTTTGCAAAACTATCACAAAAATGGAGGAGAAGTCCAAAGTTCAAGAGTTTAATATCATAATGTTAATTCAAACCCTTTATAGGTTTATTCCATTGAATTTGAAAACCAGTAATGTTAAGTTGTCTTTATGTTATTATTCATATTTTTGTTGTTGTTTCCCAATTTCTTCGCATCCTCAACACCCTCTTTTTTCCAAGGAAAACCTTGCGGGATCCCCCCCACTCCCTAGAATTTCCAAATGGTGGGAAGATTAATTATTGATGCCCAACCTGACACATGATATGGTTGTTGTATCATAGGTGAAGAGTCACTCAAAATCATTAGCACATGATGTACATTGCAATGATCAATTTTGGCATAGACCATAGTGGCAAATTGTCATTATGTCTCAACTATGCTAAAATCTAGTTACGCAATTTCAATGTTGTGACACAACCACATAGTTTTTCCTATGTGATCTAGTGGCACAATGCCAACATTGACCTAGAAATACAGTTTTAGTATTGTGATCCAGTTGTGTAGTTTTGGCATTGTGACTTGGTCTCTTAATTAGGATGCTTCAACCCAATCATGTAGTTGTAATGTTCAACCACACTAACACATTTTAACAATGTCTTGGATTGTGCACTTTTGTCAAGTGTAGATGGACTAATCAACATGTTTTTATGTGTAGAATACCAATAGTTTTCACATATCATCTATTTCTCTTTATCTCTTCATCTTTCTAAAAATTATAGAATTATGCAATTCATAAAATATGAACACATGAACAACAAAGCATTTTGTATTCCCTCTAGTAGATAATGTATAACATGTATTGACAATGTAGATGGGTTGAATAGTTGGTTTGTTGTAGATGGTTAGTAGTGGATTGATAGTTGTATTCCAATGCTTCATGATATATCTCATTATACATTATTTTTGAGTTAATGGCCAAATCATTTGGATCCAATATCTGATGGATCTAATGACTGTAACAATCTGGACGCTCTTGCAAGATCTCATGCATGACGGACCCTGACCAATAGACAATATTAATTCGTTGTGCCAAAAATGACAACGGTGATTCCTTCTGGGGAAAAGCACGAGATTTCATAGTTTTAACAATCCACTTCAGGACTTAGACGTTTTCAGGTCTCCCTTGGTTAATTTCTAAGACTTATCAAGCCTTCAAGATTACCTGCAATCCTTCTCTAATGACTAAGACTCTCATACCTCACCATTTTACATGGAKAATTCACTTCTAATGACCTATCCATACAAGGACCAAGTGTAATCAACCCGATCTATGCAAGGTTTTGCTAATTAGCAACTATGAAAACCGTATACTATAGGGAATACTTTGCATAAAAGAAGGAGTATAAAATATCTCAACARTAAGTATGTATATAGGAATTTATATACAAGTAAACATGGTATAGAACATGTACTTATTACATAGACTCTTCTCATGCCTAGATTGTATAGTCCTAGGAATTTTTCACAAAAAATATATACAAAAGTGTAATTCCAAAAGCCATTACTCATGACCAAAACTTATAATTACGAGCTCCTGTGCAAATCTAACAACAAGTACTCACAGATAATTTCAACAGTAAATACCCATGATAAAGAATATATAGATACAGTCCATGTACAAGTTTAACAACAACATACTAAATATAAATAACACAGTAAATATCCATTAACAAGAATACAAAATAATCCATGTACAATAATTTAGACAATACATGGTGAACCACTTATTTGATATAAATAGCCACTGACTGCATGCAGACCTCCAACTTTCCTCCCAGCCTTAGACTCCGCTGCTAATAAATCAGTAGTAGGTCACCCTCGAGCTAGGGATTTAACTCCACTTGGGAAAGGAAATCGTATCCAGGTAAGGTCTCTCAACAACAACAATATTTTTCCAGTTCAGGTGCCAAGTTTAATAGCCAGTCTACAGTCTCTCATTCCCCACATGCTTTTCCCACAACAAGAAGTGTGCCCCTTATCTTCTCAACAATCCTTTGATCACCTCACTTCTCTTCTAGGGCTTCAACAACATGCCAGACAAGAAGTCTTAGATCTCTATAATTGTAGCTTGGCACCTTGGGAACCAAATTCCCAAAAATTCTCTCACCTGGAGAGAATGTCAAGGGCTTGACAACCCACTTCTTCGACAATACTTCTCTCACCTGGAGAGAAATGCACATGGGCTTGAAAATCTGCTTCTTTAGCTTAATTCCCAGCCAAATCCTGCTTCAATCATCCTCAAACAAAATGGTGATGGCAGCAAATGCATAGCGTAGTAGCTAGGGAAGGTACGTATGATGGACAACAGGACAACATGGTTCAATTATTGAATCCCCCCGAAAAATGCATTATGGTTGCTATATTTTTTTGCATGCACTTGGGTTGAGACTTGTCATCTCCTAAACTCTCTTTTTAACCCACTTGGTGATTCATTTTCCTTTTTTCCAAAGACTTAGGACAAAAATCATGTTCATGCATTTTTTCCTTTGTTAGAAATATGCTATTAATAATTCCTTGGTTTAAGCCCCATGGCTTATCTCCCTTCCTAGATCCTTAGCCCCATTTCCCATCTAGTGGATTTTATCTCCCGATACTCTTTCTTGTCAGGATGGTATGCATGCACTTGTGTTTTTCCATTAAATTCAGAGTGAAATTACATAATACAAAACATGATCACTGGCCCAAGAAGTTCTTAGCTCACTAGCCTAAATGCACATATGTAATTACATTTCAATTGGGTTTTGGCCTAGGAGTATTACATTTCCTTCCCCCTTATTTATGCACCATCCTCAATGCAGTATATACATATACATATTTACAATCAAAGCTTCAAAAGTTTACAAAAATATGTGGGTACTCTGCTCGCATACCATCTTCATGTTCCCAATTTGTTTCTTTGGGACTATACCAGGTCCATTGGACCTTTACCAGATTTATGACTCGATTCCAGAGTTGCTTGGTTTTCTGGTCCAAAATGCATACTAGTTGTACTTGGAATTCACCCTCTGGCTCTACCTGAATCATATTCCAATAAATGACATGATTAGTATCAGGTACATATGTTTTTAGTAAGGATACATGAAAAACATTATGGATACACATGGATGTGGGTAATGCAAGCATATAAACTACATGACCAATCTTTTCCAGATCTTCGAATGGTCAATAGAATCGTGTTGCTAGTTTTGAGCACTTTCCCAACCTTAGGGAACTTTKCTTTTCTTTTACTTTCAAAAATACATGATCACCTACTGAAAATTCTATGGGAGTTCTATGTTTTTCAACAACTTTTTTGTCTGTCATGGGCAGCCTTCAAATTATGTTTTATCTTCACTATATGATCCTCCATATCCTTGAGTAAGTMTGGTCCCACTATTGTCCTATCAACCGAATTGTCCCAACTTACTGGTGTGTTGCATCTTCTTCTGTATAGTGCCTCAAACAGGATCATCTTTAAAGATGATTGGTACCCATTGTTATAAGCAAACTCAACTATTTGTAAGTAATATTCCCATTTTGATGGTTTGTCCATGACATACATTCTCAACATGTCCTCAATCACCTTATTGAATTTCTTTATTTTCCCATCTGACTCAAGGTGATAAGCTATGTTGAAGTTTAAATCTGTCCCAAATCCTTTAAATAGCCCTTCTGAAATTTTGATGTGAACTTGGGATCTTTGACAGACACAATCGTCTTTGGCATACCATGAAGTTTGGCTACTTCCTTCAAGTATATATTAAGAATGTTGGATGCCTTGTGAGTTAACTTTACAAGAATAAAATGGGCATCTTTAGTAAGCTTGTCCACAACTACCATAATAGAATCATGTTGTTTTGCAGTCTTGGGCATCTTAGTAATAAATTCCATGGTTACAACTTCCCATTTCCACTCAGGAATGGGCAAGGGTTGTAACAAACCATCTGGGTGTTTGTGTTCAACCTTGAATTTTTGACATTCAAGACACCTATCAATGAAATCTACAATCTCCTTTTTCATACCTAGCCAATAGTATTTCTTTTTAGCAACTACAATGGTCTTATGATAGTCTGGGTGCCCAACGTAAGGCACTTTATGCATTTATGTTAATAGCAGGTTTTTAAACTCTTGGTCATCTGGCACATAAATTCTTCCTTTGAACATGAGGATTTTATCTTCCCTTAGTTCATAATTCTCAATTTTTTGTTGCATTTTACCTTTCTGCAATTTTCTATTTAGTTCTAAATACATCTAATCTGATTTTTCAACCTCTAAAGTTATGTTTTACAAATCATACTTGCACATGCTAATGGCTGCAACATGTATTTCATGTACCCTTCTGTTGAGTGCATCAACCACTTTGTTATCTTTACCTTTGACGTGCTTGATATCAAAATCGTATTCGTTGAGGAATTTCAACCATCTACTTTGCCTGGCATTCAGGGTTGGATGCTCGAATAAATATTTTAGACCGTTGTGATCTATTCTCAATTCAATTTTTCTGACCATAAGGTAGTGTCTCCACATCTTCAAGGCATGAACAATAGTTTCTAGATCCAAATGGTGAGTGGAATATAACCTCTTATGTTCTTTCAACTTCCTTGATTCATAACACACAACATAGCCATTATGACTAAGGACTCCACCAAGCCCTTTTTTGCATGCATCTATGCATACAATAAAATCTTCATTGGGATCAACAATTTTTAAGATGGGTGAACTTTTTAGTAAGCTTTACAAGTGTTGAAATATTCTTTTGCACTCAGGTGTCCATTCAAATTTCACACCCTTCTTTTGTAGAGATGTGATTGGGTGTGCAATTCTGAAAAGCCCTTCAATGAACCTCCTATAATAACCTGCAAGTCCCATGAAGGACCTCACCTCAAAGAAATTTCTTGGTTCTGGCCATCCTTCGATGGATTTTATCTTTTCCGGATTTATTTGTATCCCTTCCTCTGATATGATATGGCCCAAATAATGAATCTGCCTATGGTAGAAGGAGCATTTACTCAACTTGGCATAAAGTTGATGCTCTCTCAATAATTGGAGCACCCTTCTCAAATGTTTCCCATGCTCTTCTTCAGATTTGGAATAAATAAGAATGTCATCCAAGAAGACAATGGAAAACTTATCCAAGTATTCTATGAAAATACCATTCATTAAACACATGAAGACAACTAGTGCATTTGATAATCTAAATGGCACTACTATGAACTCATAGTGACCATACCTTGTTCTAAAGGAAATATTATTGATATCCTCTTCTTTAATTCTCACTTGATGATATCCAGATCTGAGATTAGTCTTGGAAAACACCTTTGCATCTTTCAGCTGATCAAAGAGGTCATCTATCCTTGGAAAATAATATTTTTTCTTTACGATTACTTTATTTAGCTGCTTTAACTCARTGCAAAGTCTCAAGGGGCCATCCTTCTCTTTTACAAATAACATCGGTGCACTCCAGGGTGATACACTTGGATGTATATACCATTTCTTTAGAAGTTCCTCCAACTGCATTTGTAGCTCCTTCCACTCARGTATACTCATCCTGTAAGGATCCTTGGATACAAGGGCTAGTCCAAGCATTAGATTAATTGAAAAATCAATATCCCTTTTGGGTGGTAACCCGATAATTTCTTCAAACACTTCTCCAAATTATTTTAGGACTGCATAGTCCTCAATATTTGGCACCCTGTCCTTAGGATCTTCCTCCAAATGTGCTGTAAATATTTGGCATTGCTTTAATAAACTTTTCTTCAGCTGGAGGGATGAAACTTCCTTGAGAGTTACAACTCTTGGGATACCTTGTACTATTCTCAAGTTTCGCTCCTCATCCAAGCAAATTGTAACAACCACGTCGTTACGACAACAAAAGTGACAATATAATAGGTGATTTTTTTTTCTTTGCGTTAGGAACTACACACCATAATTAATAGTGACATTATTGACACATCATCCAATTATCATCAAGGCGCCATAGCATTCTAATCATCCAATTTAATATTAATGATTAAATTTGATTATTTAAAGTTTGGGATATATATATATATATATATATATAGGCACCTTCATATGAGAGGATGGGCCTAGGGGGAATATTATATAATATGTATTACATATTGTATAATATTTCCTCACCTCCACCTTATAAAGATAAAAAA
>JASDQU010751084.1:23486-34956 GCA_032191745.1 Picea mariana | reverse complement strand
TTAAGGCTCTTGTTGAGAATCAAACAAAGAAAAGAATTAAGGTGATGAGAATAGACAATGGCGGAGAGTTCTGTGGGAATGAATTTGAAGATTTCTATAAGAAGTGTGGTATAGCAAGGCAGAAGACTACTCCATATACACCTCAGCAAAATGGAGTTGTAGAAAGGATGAACATGACATTGATGTAAAAAGCAAGGTGCATTCTCAGTGGTGCTGAGTTAGGGAAATAATTTTGGGAAGAGGCAGTGGGTATTGCATGTTACCTGGTCAACATATCACCTTCATCAACACTAGATGATAAGACTCCACAAGAAGTAAGGACTGGTAAGAAACCTTCTCTCACATATATCAAGGTGTTTGGATATTAGGCCTATGTTCATGTTCCAAAGAAAAATAGGAGTAAGCTAGATAAGAAGGTTGAAAATTGTATCTTTATTGGGTATAAAGATGGTCTTGTAGGTTATAACATTTGAAACTGAGAAACTAAGAAGGTTGTGTATAGTTGAGATGTGGTATTTAGAGAAATGAAAGATGTTGTCAAATAGGAATTCCTACCAAGTAAGGAAGAACCAAAGGAAAAAGAATTTGAGTTAGAGGATGATGAATCAAACTCTACAAAAGAACAAGAATCRGAAGAAGAAGATYCTCATACTCCAGTATTGAGGAGATCAGTTCGAGAAAAAATGCTACCAGAAAGGTATACTCCACCTGATTTCCATTCAAATTTTTCTTTGTMTATTATTGATGATGATCCTAGAAATTTTAGGGAGGCAGTGGATTCARATGATGGAAAACTATGGGAAAAGACCATGGATGAAGAAATGTCATCCTTGGATAAGAATGAGGCTTGGGATCTAGCGGAGTTGTCGACTGGAAGAAATCCCATTGGYAGCAAATGGGTATTTAAAAAGAATTTGAATGCAAATGGAAAAGTGGAGAAATACAAATCTCGATTAGTAGCAAAGGGCTACTCTCAGGTTGAGGGAATTGATTTTGGTGACATTTTTTCTTATGTTGCCAAGTTAACCTCTATTAGATTTTTGTTATTTGTTGTTGTTGCATTTGATTTTGAGGTAGAACAGATGGATGTGAAGACAACATTCCTACATGGGGATCTAGAAGAAGAAATATACATGAAGCGGCCAGAAGGATTTGCTCCAAAAGGAAAGAAGGAGCTAGTATGCAAGCTAAAAAAGTCTCTATATGGTTTAAAACAATCACCAAGGACGTAGTATCAAAAAATTGATACTTGTATGTTGGGACTTGGTTTCACAAGAAGCAAAGAGGATCATTGTGTATATTTTAAAATAATTGGTGATCATTTTATTTATTTGGTCTTATATGTGGATGACCTGTTGCTGATAGGAAACAAGGAGATTATCTAGGATGTGAAAACTCAGTTGTCCTCTAAATTTGACATGAAAGATATTGGTGCTGCAAATTTCATTTTGGGCATGGAAATTAAAAGAGATCGTAAAAACAGGAAACTCTAGTTAAATCAGAGAAAATATGTTGAGACAATATTGCAGAGGTTTAATATGCAGGAATGTAAACCAATCAGGGTCCCTATTCCTGTAGGTGTAAAGTTACATGTGGATCATTGTCCCAAGACATAGGAAGAGGAGGAGGACATGTCTCATGTTCCATATGTGAGTGTGGTTGGCAGTTTGATGTATGCAATGGTTTGTACTAGACCGTACATTGCACATGTTGTGGGAGTTTTGAGCAGGTATATGTCAAAACCAGGGAAGGAGCATTGGACAGTAGTAAAGAGGGTTTTTAGGTATTTGTGTGGCACTGCTAGCTATGGATTATGCTATCAAGGAAGAATAGGATTGGAGAGAGTGTTGGACATACATGGCTTTATGGATGCAGACTGGGATGGATATCTGGATCGTAGGAGATCTACAAGTGGGTATGTGTTTAACTTGTTTAGAGGAGTAATCAGTTGGATGAGAAAAGACAATATGTAGTGGCACTTTCAACTACAGAAGTTGAATACATGGCAGCCACTCATGCAAGCAAGGAAGCAGTATGGTTACAAAGATTGTGTTCAGGTATTGGGTTGGTACAACAAGTTGTAAGAATAGATTGTGATAGTCAGAGTACATTTTTTGGGCAAAGAACCGAAATTATCGTTCAAACACAAAGCATATTAATGTTTAATATCACTTTGTGAGAGACATGGTTGAAGAAAAAAAGGTGTTGCTGATAAAGGTGGACACTTTGAAGAATGTTGCAGATTCATTAACAAAATTTGTGAGCACTGAGAAGTTTTCTTGGTGTAGAGGATCTATGGTCATTGTTTCCTTGGATTGTTGACTATGTAACCATGTAACCCCATGTATGCAAAGAAAACAACAAGTGGGAGAATGTTGGTTTTGAGTTATATTCTTTGCATAGTGAGAATTAGTGTCCATTTTTGGGCAGTCCTCAATTTTTGTGTCCATTTATGGGCAGTTTTTTGGCACATGGTTTTTCGTCGATGGTTTTCTATTTTCGGTTAAGGAATTAGGGTTGTTGACTAATCCAGGTCATTGGATTAGGGTTTTGGATGTCTCTTGATCATATATGTGTATTGTATTGTAAATAATGTATGTTGTGAAATGAATATAGAATATGTTGGTTTTCTCGGTTTGGGTTTCCAGGGGAAAAATCTCTATGTAATGTGTGTATTTTCGATTGTATCTTTTTTGTTCTTTTATTGAAAAGTTGTTTGCAGTAAATTAATGTACAATGTTAAGATCTTCCTAAAAGTGGACTTTGATGATGAGGTTAGGGATCTTTTAATATTGTTCTCATTTCCAGAAAGATGGAACGACTTGGTCATGGTTGTAAGTAACTCTGTCTATGGTTCAAACACTCTGAAATTTGTTGATGTTGTTGGTGTTATCCTTAGTCAAGAAATGCGACGGAAAAGAACAGGTGAGACATCAGGTAATGCATTGACTGTGGAGAACAGGGGAAGACAAAAGGATAGAGAAAAGAGCTCAAGGAATCACGGGAATTCTAGGAAGGGCGGATCCAAATCCATACTAGGAAAGGTAGACTATTGGAATTCTGGGAAGAAAGCACATCTGAAGAAAGACTACAGAGCTCCAAAGAAAGATTTGGATTTCCTGATGTCAATGCATTAAACAAATTGATTTGGATTTCTGTGAGCACTGTGTTTATGAAAAATAGAGGAAAGGAAAAGAAGAGTGAAAAGTTAGAGCTTGTGCATACAAATGTATGGGGACCAACTCAGGTATCATGTCTTGGTGTCTCTCATTATTATGTTACTTTTATTGATGATGCAACTAGAAAAACTTGGGTTTATTTCATTTGACAAAAATCTGATGTTTTTTACACTTTTAAGAAATGGAAAGCTTTGGTTGAGAATGAGATGGGAAAGGTTGAAGTGTCTCAGATAAAAAAATGGAGGTGAATATTGCAGCAAGGAGTTTGATGATTATTGTTCATACCATGGGATTCATAGAGTGAAGACAGCTCCAGGAATACCATAAGAAAATGGTGTGTCAGAAAGGATGAACAAGACAATCATGGAACATGCAAGGAGTATGAGATTGCATGTTGGGTTTCCCTTACAGTTCTCGACAGATGTTGTAGATATTGTTGTTTACTTAATAAACAGAGGGCCTTCAATCTCCTTGGATGGTGGCATTCCAAAGGAGGCATGGACAGGTAAAAAGGTAAACTACTCATTTCTGAAGACTTTTGGTTGTGAAGCATCTGTCCATATTGATAAAGAAAATAGAACAAAGCTTGAGGCAAAATCCATGAAGTGTAGCTTTATTGGATACGGTGTTAATGACTTTGGTTATCACTTATGGAATTTTGAAAAGCATAAAATCATTAGGAGTAGAGATGTGGTATTCAATGAAAAGGTCATGTACAGAGATCTATCAGTTACAGGGAAAAAACAGGAAAAAATATATATAATACACATTGCTTGATGAAATCAAAGAAAATGAAATTCCAAAGGTACCAGAAAATAAAAATGCACAACAACAGGAGCAGTAGGTACCTCAAACTCCTACAAGTGTTGTTAGAATATCTACCAGGTTAACTAGACCCCATGAACAATATTATCCTTCATTATATTATTTATTGTTGACTGACTATGGTGAACCAGAAAGTTACAAAGAGGCAATGCATGTAGACACTAAAAAGAAGTGGGAGCAAGGCATGAAAGAGGAAATGGATTCCTTAGTAAGTAACCAGACTTGGGACTTGGTTCAATTGCTTGTAGGAAAGAGAGAATTGCAAAATAAATGGGTTTATAGGTTGAAGGAAGAAGATGGAGGAAAAAAACGATACAAAGCCATACTTGTTGTAAAGGGGTTTGCACAGAAGAAAGGTATATATTTTGATAAAATATTTTTTCATGTTGTTAAAATGACTTCAATTAGGACTATTTTAAGTCTTGTGGCAATAGAAAATTTGCATCTTGAACAGTTATATGTAAAAACATCTTTTTTCCATGGGGATTTGGAGGAAGAAATGTATATGCAGCAGCCACAGGGGTATGAGGTCAACGGGAAGGAAAATTTGGTATGCAAGTTGAAGAATATCTTGTATGGACTAAAGCAAGCTCCAAGGTAGTGGTATTTGAAGTTTCACAAGTTTATGATAGAACAAGGTTATAGTAGATGTCATTCTGATCACTAGTTTATTTTAAGAGGCTAGAAGATAGAAGCTAATCTTTCTATTGTATGTAGATGATGTGCTTGTTGTAGGGTCTAACATGCAGGATATAAATGTGATCAAAAATAAATTAGCTAATTCATTTGCGACGAAGGATTTGGGTGCAGTAAAAAAAATCCTTAGTATGAGAATAACAAGAGACAGGAAAAATCACAAATTGACATTATCTTAGGGTGAGTACATGGAGAAGGTGTTGGATAGGTTTAGAATGCAAAATGCAAAGCCAGTTAGTAAACCTCTAGCTAGCCATTTCAAATTAATCAAGGAAATGTGTCTCAAGACATAGGAGTAGATAGAATACATGTTCAGGGTCCCTTATTCATCAGCACTTGGTAGCTTGATGTATGTGATGTTGTGCACAAGACCAGATATTCACATACAGTGGGAGTTTTGAGAAGGTATATGAGCAATCTGGGTAAAGAACATTAGGAGGCAGTAAAATGGATTCTCAGGTATTTGAAAGGTATTGCTACTCATGCATTATGTTTTGGATGTTCAAACAGTGTTCTACATGGATATTATGATTCAGATATGGTAAGTGATAAATATAGCAGGAGGAGCACCATAGGGTAATTTTTACTATAGGTGGAATAGTAATAAGTTGGATTTCGAAACCACAAAAGGTGGTTTCACTTTCAACAATGAAATTAGAGTATGTTGTTGCTACAGAGGCTAGCAAAGAGATCATTTGGTTACAAAGGTTTATGGAGGAATTGGGGAAGCAACAGAAGAATAGCAGTTTGTATTGTGATAGTTAGAGTGACATTCATCTTGCAAAGAACTCATCCTTCCATTATAAGACTAAGCATATACATCTCAAGTACCATTTCATATGATCCGTCTTGGAAGATGGACAATTGAAGTTGGAAAAGATACATACTAGCCACAATCCTACAGACATGTTAACAAAGGTAGTAACTAGGGAGAAACTGAGTTCTTGCTTAGTTTCAATTGGCCTTCAAGCATGAAGGTGAATATAAGAAATTTTTTAGGTCCAAGGTGGATCATAGTCCAGCAGGTACAACAACAGTGGAGTTGTTGTGATCAATCTCCAAGTGGGAGATTATTGGTTGTGGAGCCTAATTATCTTCATGATTCAAAGGTCTTGTTTTCAGCCGTGTTTGGACCCCATTTCCCGAGTCGGGGGGTGTGAGGGGATTTCCCCCCCACATATGGAGTGGGGGGTGGGAGGGGGGGGCAGCAAAACTTTATGGAGCCTCCACCCCCCACCCCCACCCCCACCCCCATAGCGAGGGTTTAGGGCAGCATCCCTGAAGAGAAATTTTTGGGGAAATTGCCTTGTAAAATCTTGTAATTTCGTAGTCAATCTGGATCATTCATTATAAGGTCACAGATATGATAGTAGAAGTTATCTTAGGTTTTTTCCCTAGAAGGAAACCCTCTTTATGATAATTTATTTTGTGATTATGTGTGTGTGAGCAAATATTGTATTCTAAGAGAGGAGATTGTGAGAGAAAGAAGAGAAAGTTACATCAAATATGTTGTAGGTTGTATCCCTTCATTTGTTGGATAATAATAAAGGAAGGACCTGACAATTTCTCTGGACATAGCCCACACTAGGTGAACCACGTATATATGTGCCTCTATTGTATTATGTATCTTTTGTGTTTTATTTCCACATTTATTTTATTTTATTGCTCTGCAATCCTGTTTTTCTAACATGTGCCTCTTTTCCACTATGTGATAACGAACAATAAGACAAAAGGCACCCTATGAAAGTGGATTTGGAAATGTGCACCTTAGTCTTGGAGTAAGCATTTTGTTGAAAAGAGAAATATTTCTTGAGCAATGAATCAATGATCATAATTAATGGGAAATTATATTAAATTAAGATAAAGTGAGGTAAGTGTGTTTTATCAAGTTGGGATATATTTATTTTGTTTTATTTCTCGAGACAGAGGATAAAATGGCTAGAGATATCATTTTGTTTTATGTATGGGTTTAAGGTTAGATGTTACTATAAAGTACACGACCTCACCAAAGGTGGCCTTATCAATGACCACAAGGAACATTGGCTTTCTTGTGTATACTATCTAGGTTGAAATTGTTTTTTGGTCCTGGAGTAACACTTGAACTACTTCTCATTGGCTAAGAGCTTGTCTTCCTTAGATGTAAGGAAACAGGTTAACAACCCAAAACTTAGAGGTATTTGGCACGAGCGAAAGTCTACCCCCTTATAGACCATTGATGGATCATTTCAGGTGGTGTGGTTTTCCTTGAATAATGTGATGAGGCAACCTGCATTCATGAAAAACAACCAGTGATAATTTTCCTCGTTGCTAGTGGATAACTAAGTTATGATAGGTTTTGTCGTCTTTGAAAAAAAAATCCAATTAAAAATACTTTTATGCCCAATCTAATTTATCAACTAAATCATGATTGAAAATTACATATAAATATATCATTCATTACAGATCTCAAATTATGTTTCATTTATGGCCTTGTTGTATGTTGTATGTGGATAGGTCACGCTGTCCACAAATGTCACATATCATAACTTCAACATTATCTTTGGTTTCTAGTCGTTTAACTACTTGATGATATTACATCACCAATTTGGTGTTTGACTTGGTCGTGACCTTAAAATTAAATTATTATTATTATTATTATTAACGTCCATTGAGACCAATTGGTCTATCGGACCTTAAACAAGTAAGAGATTACTTCAATTTCTTTAAAATTATATTTCTATAGATGTTGCTCGTTGTATGATGTTTGCCAATTTTATCTCTAACATGACACTTAAATCTCATACAACTAAAGAACATGTTGGCAATCTTTATCCTATCCCCCTTTCCTATTTTCTACAACGGTGCAATGGACCCTCAACAATTATTGAATGAAAAAAGAATTTTTCTACAGATCCCTCTCAATCGTATTAATAATTATAATGTAAATATTAATCAATAATTATAATATTATTATTAATCAATGGGTGTTACTTAGTCTTTGATTACCAAGTTTTATGCGAAAAATTCAAGTATGGAACACATGAAAATTCAGGATTGATTTATACATGTTAATGTATTTTTCCATGTCAAGAACTACAAGTGCAAGTGAAGAAATTTACTCTACTAAACAAAATTATAAAATGAATTGTCTCATTATAATCAACAATTTAAATGTAAAAATTCAACAATTTTTTAATGGTTAAGAACATGTGTTTCCTCCTAAGAGGTCACAAGTTCAAATACAAAGGGGGGTAGGGTATGTATACCTCTATAGACTTTACCAGTCAAATTGTTCGGTGAAGGGGGTCCCTTGTCCCACAAACAAGGGGGTATCATACACCAATTTGGTGTATGGCTTGGTCGTGACCTTAAAATTAGATTATTATTATTATTATTATTATTATTATTATTATTATTATAGAATGCCCAAAGATGTATAAAAAAAACAAAAAAACTTACAATATACATGTTTTTTTATTTATTTGAATTTTATAAATATAAAGATATTTAAGTAGATTTATATTTATTTAATTTATTATTATTATTTTCAAATGTGACAAAAGTTGTTGTAATTTAGTTGTTAATTAGCAATGAAGACAATTATCATTGGTTGTTATTTATTGGGTTGATTGGTCACTCGGTAATGTGGGTTGACTGGTCACCGTTACTAAAACAAAACTATGTCACTTGAAATAGCATGTTGATAATTCATAAGCGGGTAGACTCTCACTCATGCCAAATGCCTCTCGGTCTTGGACCACTAAATTGTTTCCTTGTGTTTGAGAAAGACAGACTCTTAGCCAATCAGAAATAGTTTTAAGTCTTACTTTGGACTAAAAAGAAGTTTCAGCCTAAATAGTAATTGCAAGAAAGTCGATGTCTTTTGTGGTCATCACTAAGGCTACATCTAGTGAGGTCATGTTCTTTTTATTAGCATTTAGCCTTAGTCCTATACATGAAACTAAATACTACCACTTGTTATAATTTAACCTCTTGTCCAAAAAAAAAATACTATTTTAGTTTATCAAAACTTAAAAAAAATTGATAAAAAAATTAATTTTTTTTAATAAAAAAATGAAGTAATAAAAGATGAAGATTATATATATTATTTTTATTTACAAATATTATTTTTATTTAAAAAATTGTAATGATTTAATTTATCTTCCCATATGAAGCGAGGTTTACACCATATCAACGAAGATTTAAACTTCGTAATTTTCAACATATTAATATAATTTGAAAGTACTAATAATAATAAATAAAATAAATTAACTTTTTTAAAGTAATTTAGCTATATTAATTAGTATATAAAAGGTACATTCGTGTAAAGATTTGTTTTAAGTAATTTAGCTATATTAATTAGTATATAAAAGGTACATTCTTGTAAAGATTTTGTTTGTATTGATTTTCAAAAATAATAAATTTGATTATAATATTAATATATTCATTTAGTTTATGTGATTTGAATATAATAGTAGGAAGATAATAAGAGTCGTTTCTCTTTAATTTTTAACATTTTTTTCATTATGTATGTGGAATGCAAAGTGTAAAGAGTTTGTGTCTTTCTTTTTTTTCATGGTCGAGTTCCCACATTTTCGCATCGTCACATCTCGTGTGAAGTGTGGAGCTAAGATCTTTAGTTGGTCTTCCCTTTTCTATATTTTCACAATCCACATGCGGAATGCAAAGAGTCTTGTTGCTCTTTCTTTCCTTGGTTGAGTTCGTGCACTCCCACATTGTCACTTTTGGTGCACATTGCAAAGTCGAGTTTTTGAATTGCTCTTTCCTTATTTGCTTTTTCACATTTATGTATTTTGCATGTGGAATGTGAAATGTGGTCATGTTACTCTTTCTCTTCTTATTGTTCCTTCTCTTTCTCTGCATCATCACATACCCACATCATTGTTTCATTCCCTTAAACTGTGTGGTAAAATCTTATGACCCCATCCTGGAGAAAATAAAATCTACATTCATAACTTCCAATATATTAATAAAAAATGAAATTACTAGTAATAATAAATAAAATAGAATAAATGAAATCAAATGATTGAAAAGAAAGAACATGGAAGATGAGTTCTTTCTTTCATTTCACAAAAGATATAATTAAAGAATGATTTTAGTTAGATTACATTCAAATTAGAGAAATGTAATAATCAATTCCTTCGTGGTGAATGAAGTGAAGAATTTACATAGAAGTGAAGAAAAATAATGTATGGTTTGTATACAAATGTATATCATCAATTTTTGAGAAAGTGAGTGGTGGGAGGTGAAGTTGTGCATTTATGTCACTCAATGAAGGTGAAGGTGTGCACTTGTGTACATGTCGGGAGGTGAAAGTGTGCATCTATGAGTAAGTTAATAAGTAGACAAACTCAACCTTTTTTAAGGAGAAATTCTTCCCCAAATTCAGTAGGAATTTTGTTGGAAGTTATAGTTCTACTCGATTGATGGGAACTTTTCCCTTAAGAGTTTTGGCTCATTTTAAAATGATCTAGATCACTAAAATTTCAAAAAAAATGAATAAATTAAGGTAAAAAAATACCTCATTGAAAAAATAAACTTACTGAAGAGGTTAAGTTTGTCCACTTATTAATTCATTTTGTACATTTACATACTTATAAAGTATGTGTATGATGAAGGGTGGAAATGCACTTATACGTGTCAAGAGGTGAATGTATACATTTATATATATGTCGAATAAGTAAATGATGAAGGGTGGAGATATGTACAAACTATACTTCTTCTTTTTTTGTAAATTAAAAACTTGTATTACCTCATATAGATTTAAAACATACATGAGCTTAGGAGCATGGCAACTGGCCTGTCAAAAATGGAAACCAGGACCAACTCCATGCCCCTATTTTCCAAAATACCCAGAGTGTTTTCAAATGTATCAATAACTAGAGCCATAAAAGCTAGGTCATATTAAATAGTTCTCTGAGCATGAAAGCTATGCAAAACTAGTCCTAACATATATAAACAAAATTAGATGAGGGCAATAACAGAAAGAGAAATTTATACGCTAGATGTGCCACCACTTCCATCGTTCTACGGATTATGGTGCCAAGTTGGAGCAAAGTTGTATGGTTGGCCGCATTCTAGGCAATGATTTTGAACAGGCTCGCCTGATAGAATGACGAATAAAGCATCCAATATGCGTTTGATGTTCTCCTGACATAACAATTGATATACAACGTCCATGCAGATGTCCAGGAGTAAGTGTAGTTGTTCCTTTGAAATACTTTGTCGTTGGATTTTATCTTGCTAAGGAGGGGTCTTTGAGAGCCTTGCGCTTTCCCGATGAGCATGCAGAAGAGGATCTTCCTAAAAAATGGGGCATCCCCAGTTTTCCTCTGGCCAATTGTGTGGAGAGGGTTGTCTCACGGCTTCAGTAGCAACTGAGGATTGAGGAAGTTGATCAAGGGTAGTTCGGGGCTGAGAATTGGTCACGGAAGGCCTTTCCTGCTAGAAAATTGTCTTAGGGATCATCACAGAAGAGTCCATAGGGTGGGGGGTGGATTAGAATATGAAGTCTCCTCCACAATGGGGCAAGCCTAGTTTTCCTCTCATCTATCAGAATCTAATGCCAACATGTTTACTGAAGGAAAAGTTGGATATGGGGGCAGGTTGGGTATGCTTGCAGGAGAATTGTGAGTGTGTCGATGAGATTCCAGGTTGCGGTAATATTCTAGACGTGTCTAGAGCGACCTCGCTCTCAAGGCATGGCTGGAGTATGAAATTCAGAGAGCCAAGGAGGATGGAAACAGACCAGAAACAGAGCACTATAAAAG
>JASDQU010751083.1:16141-38024 GCA_032191745.1 Picea mariana | reverse complement strand
TACCGTTGAACTTCTCTATCTTAATTTTAGAAGCACTCATCATTCCTCTTTCTGCACTCAAATCACCACTGCAAAAGCTCCCACTAAACCCAGGTTTATCACAAACCCAAGATAAACTTGATCTATCAAGACCGAGCCAAAGCCTTAACAACAGAGGCATCCCTCTAAAGCCAAAAATGAGATCTGATGCCACATGTAAGTTTTAAACCTGTGAAGTAAAGCAATGCATATAGATTCTTAAGAAAAACATAATTTAATCAATGGCTCATTCACATAGTAAACATAGATTTATACCGGAAACCCTCAATAGGGAAAACCTTTCTTATATTAATTATAGAATTTCACCATTCACCATACAATATATACAATGTTTTTAGGTATTCCGTAGATACCAAAACCCTAACCCCTTAATCCGGGATTAATTTAGTAAACCACTAAAAATAGAAAAATCCGCTAAAAATAGCAAAAACCACCCAAAAGACAATTTATGGGCATTGCCTCAAGCTAACGCCTGGTACTGAACACTGCGCATAACTAGGAGGGGGCATGCCTGCCCCCCCCTGGGACCCCCCTAGGAAAGAACCTGACACACATGACACAAACAGAGCACTACTATGAGGAATCGTCAGACGTAGTTGTCGAATCTGATGTGCCCACACATACACATGAAAATAATATAACACATACCCAACAGGTTTTTCAAGGCATGGAAAGACAAGGGATTGTTTGAACCACTGGGTGAGAGAGGAAAATTCATCCTTAACCTTTGCCAATTCACTTGTAACTTTTGCCTCAAAGGTGTCCAAATGGTAATTATTGGAATCAATTTTAGAGATCATTCTTTTGATGTCTACCTTGTGTTGTTTGGATTCATATTGTAGGTGAAGGGAAGTGAGACCATGAAAAAAAGAGTGAAAAATGATATATATGAGTGTGTTAAGTGTGAAAAGAGGAATTAAATGAGGTAGGTGTCAAATAAGGGTGTGGAAAGGTAAACAAAAGGGTTAAAAATGATAGGTACCATAATGATCAGGGCGAAAAGGGGAATCCAACGAGATAGGTCCAAAATAAGGGTTTGAGAAGGTAAAAAAAGTTAAAAATGATGGGTGTCAATGATCAGGGAGAAAAGGGGAATCCAATGAGATAGTTCTAAAATAAGGGTCCAAGGAGGTTTAAAAATGTTAAAAATGATAGGTGTCAACGATCTAGGAGAAAGGGGAATCCAATGAGATATGTCTCAAATAAGGGTATTGTCGGGTATTATGTAGATCTGAATAATACCGTAGTATAGAAATGCCCAAATTCTTAACAAAAAAAATGAAATAAATGTATAATAATTTTGGCAATCCGAATGCAGGAGCAAAGGTTGCATGGTAATATATATTCTATGTTCCTTTTCTATTTGTAATTTTTGCAACCTGAATGTCAAAGGAAAGGTTGCAAGGAAATATATCTTCTTTGTTCCTTTTCTATTTTGTTTCCTTGCCAAGGGTTAGGGTTTTTAGGGTTCCTACAAACAAGGGTTTTCCTTGTGCTATAACTCTTGAATATACATGCGGAGTCCAATAGTAATACTAGTCCCAATATATTAGGGAACCAACTAAGGGAGCTATACCATGCCCTTAGCCATACTACCTGACTACCCAAGTACTAGAGAGTATGTTCCCGAGTGTTGTTCTTGGTGGAACTATAACAGTCAGGTGGTCAATCGGTTGATCTATGGATGATTTCATGATAGCTAAGGGGTCTCTCGATATAGCAGAGGTGTGTGGTAACACAAGTCCATATACAGGTGTTTTCTTATGTGCTACCACTCGAAGGGGTACCAACAAGGGTTACAAGGGTGTCCAACAATGTGAGCTTAAGTACCTCTTGTATTTCCTGCATGTATGCTTCCTCGACCATTGATTTATGTGTTGAACGATAGATCTTTGTAGCTTAAAGACATCAGAACACATCTCTACCATAGAAAAAAAATTAACCCGCAAATCTTACCAAAGAAAGTGCTCTGATACCGCTTGTTAGGAACCAGATCTATTATAATAGAAAAAATAGGAATATTGCAGTGAATACCAGTGGAATAACAATAGAAAACATAAATGTATCAGCGGAACAACAAAATATATGGAACCACAACACCAAAATAATACCTTTATTGATAGGAAACAATGTTCACTTGTCTCTTCGAGAGGGAAACCTCTAGCAGAGCAAAGCTCTATTACAATAATTATCAAGAAAAATCCCTCTCATACCTTCTACTCTTATTTATACTAATTCTATATTCTAAAGAACATTCTAGAGGAAGATATTTCTAGAAGCATAAGCTTCTATTAGATATTCTTAGATTTGCTTGTTCATATTTATTAAATAGTCCTTATTAACTAGTATCGACCTTTATTACATGGAAATATATTATTCTACCTACATGAGATGTTAGGGTTTTAGGTCCCTAACATATGATGGAGGTTTCTCCCTCAAAGACGCAAGTGAACATTTCTTTCTCTGAATAAAGGTGTCATTTCTAGTGTTTCTCTTCTCAATATTTTGTTGTTCCATTGATATTTGATGAATAATCTTGTTTATGCATATTATATTACATCTAGTACCTTACAACTACACTGAAGAAGGATGAAAAAAACAAGCCTACATGTTCTCACTACAAGAAGAAAGGACATGATGAGAAGCATTGTTGGAAGTTGCATCCAAAATTGAAGTTGAAGTGGGCTCATCCTAGAAAGGGTAAGAAGAAGACCATGACCATATTTCAAGAACTTGGATCAGATTCTGAGGATGAAACTACAGTTACAGTTATGGGAATCAAAGGTAAATCTTATGTTGCAAGTTTCAGTTCACATAATTCTTCTTCAAAGGACAATGTAATTCTTGATGGAAGGAAAAGAAATGGCCTATTTCATTTACGTGTTATCTCAAATCACACTAATATAGATATACTCATTGATAGTGGATCACAAGTAAATCTTATTTCAGAGCAAGTTGTTCAGAATTTTGAATTGGAAACTAGGCCTCATTTGAGACTCTATCCTTTGGGTTGGATTTGTGATAATTCTTAGGTACAAGTAATTAAGAAATGTAAGTTACGGTTTGTGATCACATCTAGATTCATTGATGAGGTATATTTAGACATTGTTCCACTTGAAATATGTGGAATGGTTTTGGGAAGTTCATACTTGTATGACAACAAGGCCATTTTCTACAAGGAATGGAACAAGTATCATATCTTGAAGAATGGGATTGAGTTCATTGTGAGAGCTCATCAGTTGAAGACTAATTTTACTGCTATCACTATAGGGAACATGCTAGTAAATGCTAGTATCAAGGATCAATATTTACAGCCTATGACCTAAAGTAAAGCATGTCCTTTGGTTCATGTTATTCCTATTAAGAAGAGAAAATATGTTGATGGTTCATTCTCTTTTGCATCTGTATATTCAATTTTTTTTTTCAGTTTATTACTAATCAATGGAGTATGGTTAGTTATTGCAACAATGAATGGCATAGTTTGTGAATTTAAGGGAATTGTTAACCTGGTCAGCAATGTTGTTTCATTCTTCATTATGGTTGTGATGAGTCAAGTGCTCGTTATCCAAGTAGGAAATATGGATGATACTAGACAAGTGAGGTGGAAGTATCCTCACTTCATTTTTTACTGATCCATACTTTTGGAGGTCCAAAATTTCTTCAGTGGGGAGGTGTGATCTAGGAGGATCTGAAATGCCTAAAGAGATCCAGGAGGATCCAAAATGCTCAAAAATTGATCATCTCACATTCTCTTTAAAATGACTTCATTGCATATATCCCGGTGATATCTTTCCAACAGTGCAAAAATCACCTCAAATGGAGTTTGTATGAACAAGTTATGGCAAGTCAAAGTTTGGTCAAACCATGGTAAAAGTCAAAGAAGGGGTGCCACATGGCAGACCATACAAGTTGTAAGACTAACAAGAAGATTTCATGCTGACATAATAAGGATGATGTGGCAGAAGAAGAGGTTTCCATGTGTCACTCATCTTTGGCATTTTTCAAGCACCCATGTAGACCAATAAAAATGTGCCACATATCATCCGTACAAATGACATGCATTCGTATGATGACGTTGTGGTTGACAGGTGGAAATTATGTGGCATATCGATACAAGTACAGGTGGAAAATGACATGCAATACTATTGATTGTGAAAACACATGGACCAATCAGAGAGTCCCACATGGCACTCTTTGATTGGCCAATAATGTCTAAGGGAGAATAAAATTGGTTCCCCATGGGAATCCAACCCATGACCTCCAAGGGAATATTCTCATAATATTCCAATATTTTAGAAAATATTCTTCCTACCATGGTGCCACATGCATTGTTTGTTATAACAAACAAAGAATATATTATTTAAGTTGTAACAATATGCGAGCGTGTATCTAGGGGCTCGGCTAGGCTAACTTACGCTATATAAAACAATGCCCATACAACATATGAAGAGATGGATTTACGAGTGAGCATTGGAATTCATACCATATAAGTTTGTTCCAAGTGAATATTGCCTCGTTTTGCATGCAATAGGTGTCGCTAGTTTTGGGTTTGTCTAGTTTTGGATGTCATTGAGTTTTTTGAGGGAAGTCTAGAGTGTTTGTACTCATTTTCTCATAATTTGGAGACGAATCTAATGGTGATGTCACTTATGTGTAAATTTCTTGTGTATAAAAGTATTAATTCAGATTTCTATGCATGAAACCCATAGTCTCGTTATGTGTGAAAACAAGGATTTTTGGGTACATGTTCATAACGTAGTCAAGTTTATACTCATTTGTTTGAAAATTTCCAGAGGAATTAAATGGTGACCTCTTTTTCTGGGATTGAGTAGCAGACTTGAAGGGGTGTCTTCAAAAACTTGGTATTTGTAAGTCCATTCATTGTAATTTTGGAATTTGATCATTAAAGAATGGTCTCACTGTTGAAAAAGGACTCAGAGGCATAGCCCAGGATGGGTGAACTACGTTAACAAAATGTTTGTCTTCCATTTGAATTTTGTTGATCTTACTTTACTTCATTTCAACATTTTATTTATGCAAGTTATTTATCAATGTTATTGAAGATTATGGATAAGTAATACATTCACATGTTATTTTGTAAATAGTCAAGTCGATCTTCATTTCCTGAATAGGGTCGGATATTTATGTGTATTTAAGAAATAATTGACATCTAATGATTTTCGAATCAAGTTGGTATCAAAGTTGTTTTTGACATGTATTTTCAAGTGAATGCTTATGAGGTCCAAATATAAGAGAGGTTAAGGCAAGCTTGTAAGTTATAATCTTGAAATTGGTTAAAGGAGCTTGCCTCAAAGAGGAGACATAGATTCACCAAGAAGGTTAGGTCCTTATGACTCTGAATATGATTTCTTCAATACATTTAATTTTTTGAAGTCCATGGTGGAAGAAATGTACAAGGATCAAAAGAAAGCTAAGGGAGAAGGTACTTTGGTAAAAAATGAATCAATTAAAGAAGAAGGAGAAGGTGAAGAACTTCTAGAGCCTCCTTCATTGTCATCATCATCATCATATTCTTTCGATGAAAGTGAAATTTCTTCTCATAAGAAGAAAAAACGTTCTAAGAAGTCTTCACATTCTCATGATTTTCCTTTGTTAAAGCTATATCTAAAGTTTGATTTTCCTACTTATGATGGAGAGTTGAATGCAAAGAAGTTGGATAATTCAGTCAAACAGATTGAAGTGTATTGTAGGGTATAGAAAATCATAAAGTATACTTCAAGGATACAGTGTCTAGTATGTTAGCACTAGAAGTCACACCTAAAATGTTGTAGGTGTAATCCTAATACCCATCAGAATTTGAATAATTAAATCAATTTTATGGTTGGTAGATGATAGAAAATGGATCTAGGAAGGCCTAAAAATAAAATTTATTAGAATCAAATGAAACTAGTGCCATTGCATCTGTCTCTTTGCACTAATTCTGACCATATATTGTTTTTCGCAAATGGACATCGTATGCAAAAGATATTGCGTTCTGACCGATTTCTCAAACCGGTAAAAAGTCAAACTAGTCAAAGTCAACAAGTCGTATTGCTGACGTCAATAGTATGGAAGGTGAAGTCACGATGACATCATCATGTTGATGTGGCATCACCATGAGGTGACATGTGTCACTTGATTTTGTGTTTTCGGGCTGAGTTGGACAAGTACAAAATTGACACGTGGCAGTGTACGAACATGGCACGTGGAAGTCCTTACATGATATGGCCCAGTGAAAAAATGACACATGGCAGTACGAATGATAGGTGGTTATACGAAAGTTGACATGGTATGGTGAGTAGGTTGTATGGATGCAGACATGGCAGGGTGACTCTACAAGTCACTGGGTTATACGATGGTGATGTGGCAACTTATTGTGCATGTTGATTGTGCATTGATTGGATGTTGATTGTATTGTACAGACGAATCATAGGGTGACATGTTTCTTAATAAAAGGGTGCCACATGGCACCCCAGATGTTTCCAAGGTTTGTTAGTCCAAAAAGTTTGTTTCGCTCCACGGGTGTTGAACCCCTGACCTCTCGGGCAACCAATGAACTAACCTCCTCAAGCTAATCGTATGGACGAATGTGTGACTTGTTATTCCATATGGAATAATATCCTTTTGATTTGTGGTTATGAAGATTTATGGGGATAATGCCCAGTCAGCAGGGCTAGCTCCTTCGACTAAGGAACGTGACCAGGAGCTGCGGATTCGGGGGTTAGACCAGAAGATTGCACGTGGAGTGTTAGGTCGTGGCCACATGGGCCATAGCCACATGAATAGGATGGGAGAGAAATGGGGTCCATCGCACCATTTCTATCCTGTGAGAACATGGTTCCTCCTATGTTATATATTTTTTATTAATTTTTAAGCCTGATTTTAATGGATTTTAGCCATTATTGGGGGATCTGGATCTCGATTTGAGGCCAAATATTGGGAGGAAGTTGGGAGGTTGATACCAAATTCACATATATATAAACCATGGGTTCTTATAATCTTTAGAGAGGTTCATAATAGTATAATTGATGAATATTTTGAAAGCCAAAGCCATTTTTATGCAGGGAAGCCATTGAGGAGAGGAAATTTGTGGACCAATTCTGGGACCTACGCTAAATATTTTTCAATGTACTCATCAGTTGTGTTGGATTATTGAGTTCGAGAATAACATATCTAGACTGGTTTGTAATCCTTTTGACACTTTTCTGATGTACTTTTGAAGCATTCAAGAAAAATAAGAAAGCCTCACCCATTGATACAAAGGCCCGGAGACGTAGGTGATCTTGTCAAACTTTGTTAACAACTTTGTTGTTATGGTTTTCTATTATTTGAGCTGACATTATGATATGCATTTCTTTATTATGGATGTTATAATATCTCATTAAGTTCTTTTTATTTCATCAATTCCTAATTGGTAAATGAACACATGATTAAAATGTAGCAAAGTCTTTAAAGATTATTTTCGGATCAAGTGGTATCAAAGCAGGTTTACAGTTGGTTTTTGAGTTTGCATGATTATCGGGGAAAAGTTGATTCGTGGTGAAGGTGATATTGTAAAAGGGGATCTAGAGATTGGATCGAGAAAGAGGACTTCTCAAAGTGAGGAGATGGCATTGCAAGAAGGCATGTCTCAGAACGAGATAGAGTTGCAAAAGACTTTATTCTCCATGTCTAAGATGGTAAAGGTCTTATATGAGGACTACTTGGAATGAAAGAGGTGTTTCCAAGGGGAATATTCTAAACAAGACAAAATTGAAGAAGGAGATGATCCTCCTAAACCTCCTCCTTCACCTCCTTTTTCTTCAAGTACAAGCTCCAAATCCACCACAAGAAAACATTAACATAAACATAAACATGATATGCCTTTACTTAAGCTTAATGTGAAGTTTGAATTACCCATGTATGATGGTGAAGTCAATGCTGAGAGGATTGATAACGACGTCATATATATGGAATTTTATTTTAGTGTGAGACAAATCAAGGATGAGGAAACTCAAATAAAATTGGCATCGCTTCATCTTGCAGGAACATCACTCATCTAGTGGCAGAGTAAGTTTCAAAATGGCATGCAAAAAGTTGGTAATGTATTTCAATCATGGAAAGATTTTATTTTTTCACTTAGAAAGGAATTTTATCCTTTGGATTATAAAGAGAAGGATTTAATTTAGTGGCAAAGTCTTAAACTAAGAAAAGGAAAAATGGTGCAAGAATACACAGATGGATTTTGTAAGATGACATTAATGTTAAATATTCCATTACATACCCAATAAACTCTTATGAAGTATATAGGTGTTTTACCTGCACATATTCATAACACTATATTTATGTTTGGACCTACTAACCTTGATGAGGTTTATGTTCAAGCAACATACATCGAACTAGAGAAAACAAGAGTTGGTGTATCAGGGGAATCATCTTCAAGGAAAGAGGACAAAAGAAAGGGGAATGGGAAGAAAGAAAATCCAATGACAAGGAATGAAGATAATCTCTCTTGCAAGCATTGAAAGAAATAAGGGCATGATGATGACCGTTGTTGGCAATTGCACCCAGAGAAGAGAACAAAGTGGTTCAAATAAAGGAAAGGGAGGTAAACAGTTGCAAAAGCAACACGACCAACATACTTGGTATATGATTCAAGTGATGAGACTAAGATCACAACATTCGGTTTCATAGGTAAAATTGGTGATGGATATGATTCTAGATGAAAATGTTTTCACATAAGGGTGATAATGAAACATACCAAGATCGATACATTGATAGATAGTGGATCTCAATCTAACTTGATTTTATAGGAAGTGGTTAAACAATTGGGATTGACAACTAAGCTACATCATAAACCTTACTCACTTAAATGGATAAGCAATAATCATAAATTGCACATAACAAAGCAATGCACTTTAAAGTTTGCAATTTCATCAAAGTTTGTCGATGAGGTAACCTGTGATGTGGTGCCACTCAATGAATGTGGAATGGTATTAGATAGCCCTTATTTGTATGATCGCAAAGAAATATTCTATAGGGAATAGAATCAATATCACTTAACTAAAGAAGGAAACGAATATGGTGTACATGCTCATCACTTAAAAGAAAATCAATCTCTACAAACAATGGAACAATTAAGGAAGGCGACTTATGCAAGCAACAGACCTATAATTGTGCCAAGTAAAGCAATTGATTTTAAGCATGAACATGAGATAGTTGTAGAATGGAATTTCAATCATACTTTTCTTCAATATAATCTAATGTAGTGCAAGTAATTCAAACATATTACCTCATTTGCAGTTATATTTTTTATGTTATCGCTGCTAATGTTTTCAACATGGATGGTAGTGGCTTCAGTAGGATGTGAAAGAGTACAAGTGGCTAACAATATGCTCTTAGTTGTCATGGTTTTTTTCCAATTGATCTTGATGAGACAGGTGCATAGGAAACATTTCAAATACAAAGAACAAGTGGGGTGGCCTATCCCACACTTGATGATTGGTTAATGCCTTTTTGGAGTACCAAAACGTCTTAGTGGGGAGGCATGATCCAAAATGGATCCAAGAAGGCCTAAAAATCAAATTTACTGAAATCAGACAAAACCAACACCATATCCGTCTTTTTGTGTTTCTTCCATCCATATAATACTTTTGACAAATGGACGTCGTATGCGAAAGATATCGCGTTCTGACCGATTTCCCAAATAGGCAAAAAGTCAAACTGGTCAAAGTCAAGAGGTCATATTGTTGACATTAGCAGTACGACAGGTGATGTTAGCATGGCGTCATGATGAAATCATCATGCTAATGTGGCATCACTAGGAGGTGACACATGTCACTCAATTTTGGCATTTTAAGGTTGAGTTGGACCAGTACGGAATTGACACATGGTAGTGTACAGACTTGACATGTGGTAGTCTGTACATGATGTGGCCCAATGATAGGATGACATATGGCAGTATGGATGATAGGTGGTTGTATGGAAGTTGACGTGGCAGCGTGACTGGGATGTATAGATGCTCATGTGGTAGGGTAACTGGATAGGTGACTAGGTTTTACAACGATGACATGGCAGCTGAAGTGGAAGTTCACTGTGCATGTTGACTATGTGTTGATTAGATGTTGATTGTATTGTACGGACGAATCACAGGGTGACATGTGGCCCAATCAGAGGGCACCACATGGCATCCCAGATTTTTCCAAGGTTGGTTGGTCCAAAACGTTTGTTGCGCACTGCGGGGGTCAAACCCATGACCTCCCAGGCAACCAATGGACTAACCTCCTCAGGCTAACCATATGGGATAATGTGTGACATGTTATGCCATATGGAATAATATTCTTTTGTGTTGTGGTTATGTGTATTTGTGGGGATAACTCATGGTCAACAGGGCTAGCCCTGCCCACCAAGGTTTGTCACCAAGAGCTGCAGATTCAGGGGCTAGACCTAAAGATTGCACATGCAGTGTTAGGTCGTGGCCATATGGACCATAGCCACATGACCAGGACCGGAGAGAAAGGGGGGCCAACACACCTGTTCTATCCTATGGGAACATGGGGCCTACCATATGGCCAAGATCTGGAGTAAAGGGGGTTGCATGCTGTATTTTTCCAAATATGGGTTTTTAGCCATTTTATATATTTTTTATTGATTTTTAAACTTGATTTTAATGGATTTTAGCCATTATTGGGGGATTTGGAGCCCGATTTGAGGTTGGATCTTCGGAGGAAGTTGGGAGGTTGATACCAATTTCACATATATATAAACTAGGGGTTCTTAGCACCATTAGAGAGGTTCATAATAGGATAATTGTTGAATATTTTGAAATCCAAAGCCATTTTTATGCAGGGAAGCCATTGAGGAGAGGAACTTTGCAGGCCAATTTTGGGAGATACACTCAACCTTTTTCAGTGCCGTCAGTTGTTTTGGATTCTTGAGGTCAAGGAGAAAACATCCAAACTAGTTTGTAATACTTTTGACACTTTTCTTATGTACGTTTGAATCATTGAATATAAATAAGAAAGCGTCACCCACTGAGACAAAGGCCCAGAGACGTAGGCGATCTTGTCAAACTTTGTTAAAAACTTTGTTGTTGTGGTTTGATGTTCTTTGAGCTTACATTATGATATGGACTTCTTTATTATGGTTCTTATAATATCTTATTAATTTCTTCTTCTTTCATCAATTCCTAATTGGTAAATGAACACATGCTTAAAACTTATCCAAGTCTTTAAAGATCATTTTTGGATTAGTAGATCGACAACGAAGAGGGCAGAAGACTGTCTGCAAAGACATTCCATTAAGCATGGAGTCATAAACACCATATAGATCAAAGTCAATCAAGTTGCATACCAGAAAAAGGGGCTATATAATGTTGAACAAAATAATGGAGTAGATGAAACTAAGAAGAATATTCATGAAGTAGTGATCCTCTCTACAAAATGAATTAAAATAATACTAAAACAAAAATCATGAAAGGAGAAAATCATTGCAAATCCTTTGCAGCTCATGAATTCTCCTACCCATGGACAACCATTGATCTTCAATACCTGCAATATATTCAAGAAAGAGGATGACAAAATTAATGGAAAAAAAATAAGAAAATATCATAAACAAATATCATGAATCTTTAATGGTAGAAAATGTGATTACAAATAGGCCCTCGAGCTTACAAATAAGCATCTAAACTGCTCCTCAAGCTCTCTCCTCTCTTGGATCATGAACTTAACCCTTTCATCAAAAAAACAACTTATATATATAGTGTATCATTCCTTCCTACTCTAAATAGTTTGAATCCCATGTGGTTGCATTGGATTCCCTTTTCTCTAGGTGTTGTTACAACAAGATGAAACAAAAAATCCATGTAGCTCCTATTCTTTTGGATCTTGTCTATTGTGATAAATTCCTTTTGAAATAGGTCATGTTGCTTGATCTGGTGATAGAAGACATGTCTCGTATGTCCAACTACCTCATAGGAAACCATCTGAACCCCCTCAGATAGGTAGAAACCCTCCTACAACTCAGATTTATCAGACTATTAGAGTTTGTAGTGCAATTTTAGGATTCACTAGAAACTTTCCTGTAGGTGTTGTTTTCAATGCTTATCCCAAATGACAAACTAGGTCAGGCTGATGTTTGGTAAAAAATTCAATAATATTATGGTTCATCTCCATATAAAATTTTAGAAGATTGCATATTAGAATTTAAAAGTTATGATGAAAATATGATTATGTTGTGTACTAATTTGTTGTAAACCATTTCAATTTAGTAGTTCATAGCAGCTCTGCAAGATGCAATGTGAACTTTTTTGTAGGTGTCATTTTGTCTTTTGATCACTAAAATTGATGTCAAAATCATGGATACAAGCTTCAAACCTTTGTTGATGCCTTGTATAATATCTGATCCATACAGGATGATTCCCAAAAACAACAAGTGAACAAAATCGTGAACATCATAAGACAAAAAAGTTCTTAAGAGTTGTGAACCAACACATATGAGGAACTGTGAAAAAAATGATATATTTTTGACATCAAATCCAAATCCTTGTTGCAGATAATCAATCCTATCATCCCTTTAATATTCCACCATTGACCTCTTCAGAGAGTTTGCAGCAAAACAATTTGCAGTGCTAGTTACAATTTGCAGGGAGTTGAACTAGTCTATAATGACTTATTTACAAAAGGAAAAGAAGATACTAAATGATAAACCCTCCCTTTGAATACAACCATTTATAGATTCTTGATGATGTGATAGCACTGAAAACTAGATTTCATCATATGTGCTAACATCTGGCTCCATGGGGGATGAAGACCTCCCTGTGAAGCTCTAGGAACATTTGTAGTTCGAGTGCCTTATGCGTGATTTGAATATGATTCTGATTTAACAGTTTTTCACCTACTTTCAAGTTAAATCATCTCATAAAGACCAAATTCTATTACATTGGGTATGGATTCATTATCTCATCCAAACTTTTACAACTTTATCAAACTAAAAACAAACTGTAAAAACTATTGAAACCTAACCTCAAACTATAATATGACCACACTATGTAAACTGAAGGAAATTCTTGAAACATCAAGCTTATTTATTTACAATTCCTATACTAACCAACTGAAAACCACTTTTCTCATGTATATACAAATTTCCAAAATAGTTAAACAACCAATTGATTTCTTGGCATGGATTTATGCTTGTAGTTGTCTGAAAAAACATAAAAGGAATTTAATGTATGCAACAAAAAAATCTTAGACTTCTCATACTCACAGCAGCAAAGAAACACCATGCCCATACTGTCAATGTGTGAATATTTTAAAAATAGAGACTCCATTCAATCAACTATTGGATCATGAAACCCATGAAAAAAAAAATGGGCTGATCCAAATGACAAGGCTGCCACTGTATTGAATCTTCTATGTGAATAACATTATGATCTCTCATATTTTGAAAAACAAAATACTGCTACAACATATTTCCACTGTTGTCAAATATTTCAGGTTAAGGTTGAAAATGAAGCTTGTCTTTTTTATCTTTTACAGGAGTAAGTATATTTTCAAATTTATCATAAATAGGTAAACTTTGAATGCACACAAGATCATGGACCTATTTATCATCCTTCTCTTCAATCATGGGTGAAAATACATCGTAGGAAACCTCCTGAAAGCCCCGAGAAATTTTTTAATCTACAACTATTTCTTCATGACAAACATAATTTTCATAGTTATCGTATATTGATGTGTACATTAGTTCTTTGGCATATGAATACTTAAAAGAAAGAACTTGATCTTCATGAAAATTTGGAGTAACCTCAAAACTGCTAGAGACATTCGGGTCAAGGAAAAATGTGTCTACAGTATTGCTATTACCAAAATCATTATCATTAAAACAATCATTCAACTCTTATTTTAAAACTAAATAACTCAAGAAGGTTTTACATGGGGATGATTCCTCCTCTACATTCTCAATAGTTTTTTCTGCTTCATCCTTATAACCAGAAGAATTACTAAATGAATGTTGGATATAGAATTCAAATTCTTTACAACAGTTTTCAAAAACAAGATCAAATGGATAAAATATTTTGAAATGATGATGAAACACGATATGAAACTCTTGTAATGATGAAATACTTGAGGGAGGAAGAGATCTATACCATCCTCGAGCATCTCCTTCTAGTGAATACATGAACATTTTCATGAGCACATAATCATGATGTATATCAAACTGATCCATACATTGATGAAACATAATGAGGTGTTGTCCATGATTATACTCCTTCCTTTCTCTCAATATAGGCAGAAAATCTCCCTAGTCTGATATATGTGGGACTGGATGTTGGAAAAAAGGAACTGTAAACAAGTTAAGAGGTGCAAACCTATGAGCCAAAAAAACAACAAATGTCTTTGACATTATGAAATGATGGAGTCTCCATTCAATTTTTCCTTCATGGATTCTCCAGGTGAATGATGCAGTATGTACCGTGTCAACAACCTTTGTTCACCATCAAAGATTGGATCTAAGCTTTGTCATTCTCCCAAGGAAAATCTTCAACTTCTTCACCGACAATGGTGCAAAAAATGTTATCACTAGAATTCACACCTAGACTGTTGTAGGTGTAAGCCTAATACCCATCAAAAGTTGAATAAATAAATCAATTTTATGGTTGGTATATCAGCAAGAAAGAGCAGGAAAGAGGGCAACAGGCTGTCTGCAGAGACATTGCATTGGGCTTGGAGTCATAAACACCCTATAGATAAAAGGAAATCATGTTTCATACCAGAAAAAAGGGATATATAATGATGAATATAAGAATGGAGTAGTTTTCACTAAGAAGAATATTCATCAAGCAATGATTCTCTCTGCAAAATGAATTAAAAGAATACTTGAACAAAAATCATGAAAGGAGGCAATCACTGCAAATCCTTTATAACTCATGAATTCTCCTACCCATGGAAAACCATTGATATTCAATACCTGAAATATATTCAACCAAGATGATGAAAAAATAAATGGAAAACAAAGAAGACAATCTGATAAATAGCTCCAATGAATCTTTAATGGAACAAAATGTGATTACAAACAGGGCCTTGGGCTTACAAATAAGTAGCTAAACTTCTCCTCAAGATATTTCCTCTCTTGGATCATGAACTCAACCCTTTCATAAACAAAAAAACTTATATCTATAGTGTATAATTCATTCCTAATCTAAATAGGTTGAATCCCAAGTATTTTCATTGGATTCTCTTTTCTCTAAGAGTTGTTCGAACAAGGTGAAACAAAAAATCCACCTAGCTCCTATTTTTTTGGATCTTGTCTATTGTGATAAATACCTTTTGAAACAAGTCATGTTGTTTGATCTGGTGATAGAAAACATGTCCCTCATGTCCAAATTCATCCTATGAAACCATTTGAACCCCCTCAAATAGGTGGCAACCCTCCTATATCTTGTATTTATCAGACTCTTAGAGTTTGCAGTGCAATTTCAAGATTCGCTGCAAACTTTTGTGTAGGTGATGTTTTCAAATTTTCTGCCAAAAAACAATCTGGGTCGAGCTGATGTTTGGTAATAAAGTCAATGATATTATTATTCATCTTCAAAAATCATTTTAGAATAACCCGGATCGGAATTTAAAAATTATGATTCAAATATGATTATGTTGTGTACTAATTTGCTTTAAATTGTTTCAATTTAGTAGTTCACAGCGCCTCTGTAGGATGCGTTGTGAACTTTCATGTAGGTGTCATTTTTTCTTATGATCACTAAACTTGATGTCAAAATCATGGATACAAGATTCAAAACACTGTTGATGCCTTGTATAATCTCTGAGCCATGCAAGATGACTCCCAAAAACAACAAGGGAACAAAATCATGAACATCATAAGACAAAACAATTCTTAAGAGTTTTGAACCAGCATATATGTGGAACCATGAAAAAAATGTTATACTGGTGACATAAAATCCCACTCCTTGTTGCAAATAACCAATCCTATCATTGCCTTAAGCTTCCACCATTGACCTCTTCAAAGATTTTGCAACGAAACAGTCTACAGTTCCAGTTAAAATTTGCAGGGAGTTGAACCATTCTATAGTGCCTTATTTACAAAAGGAAATGAATATATAAAATGATAAACCCTCCCTTTTAATATGACACTTTAGATCTTCTTGATGATGTGATGGAACTAAAATCTAGAGTTCACCATATGTGCTAACATAGTCTTCTCCTGAGCGACACAAATTTGATATGGTGACAGAGTCAAACATAAGTTGATCTTATTGAACATGGTAAAATCATTTCTTCCTGGATTGAATTTACTACTAGATTAAGAAAGAAATTTTATCCATTAGATTATATGTAAACATCAATTATTTCATGGAAACATCCAAGACAAGAAAAAATAAAAAATGTTCAAGCTTATACATAGAAATTTAAAAGGAAGGCATTGTCTTTGGGAATTCCATTACATACTCTTGAAACTCTTCTAAAGAATATTGGTGGTATGCATCCATATCTTCGCCATACTATATTGATGTTTAATAATACTTATATTGACAAATTATCAATGCAAGCTACTCATCTTGAAGCTAGCAAAGGAAAACATGTTGTTGAGGATGTGTCGGGGGAGCCACATGAATTCGAGGAGCAGTCAAAGGGAAAATGGAAGAGTAAGAAGATAGCTACAATGAAGAATGATGAAGAAAAGAACCCTACATGTTCTAACTACGAGAAGAAAGGACACGATGAGAAGCATTGTTGGAAGTTGCATCGAGAATTAAAGACAAAGTGGGCTCAACCTAGAAAGGGTAAAAACAAGACTATGACTATAGTTAAAGATATTGGATCAGATTTTGAGGATGAAACTAAGGTTACAACTATGGGCATCAAAGGTAACTTTTTTTTTGAAATTTTTTAGTTCACGTACTTCTTCTTCAAAGGCTAATGTAATTCTTGATGGAAGGCAAAGAAATGACATATTTAATAATATCAAAGAACACTAAGATTGATACACTTGTTTATAGTGGATCACAAGTAAATCTTATTTCAGAGGAATTTGTTCATAATTTGGGATTGGAAACTAGGCCTCATTCGGCACCGTATACTTTGGGTTAGATTTCTCAGGTACAGGTAACTAAGTAATGTAAGTTATATTTTGTGATGACATCCAATTTCATTGATGAGGTAGAGATCGACATTGTTCCACTTGACATATGCGGGATGGTTTTGGGAAGTCCATACTTGTATGATAGGAAGACAATTTTCTACATGGAACATAACAATTATCATCATCTCAAGGATGGGATTCAGTTCATTGTGAGAACTCATTAGATGAAGACTAATTTGATTGTTGTCACTATAGAGACATGCTCGTTAAAGCTAGTATCAATGGTCCATATTTACATACTACAGTTGAAAGTAAAACATGTCCTTTGGTTGATGTTGTTCATGTTAAGAAGGGAAAATATGTTAATGGTTCATTCTCTTTCGCATTTGTATATTCAGGTTTGTTGTTTAGTTTATTACTAATTAGTGGAGTATCATTAGCTACTGCAACAATGAATGGCAGAGTTTGTGAATTTAAGGGAATGGTTAACTTGGTTAGCAATGTTGATTCAATATTCTTTATGGTTGTGATGAGTTGGGTGTTCATCATCCAAGAAGTAAATATGGATGATATTAGACAAGTGAGGTATAAGTATCCTCACTTCATTTATGAATGATCCATACTTTTGGAGGTCCAAACTTTCTTCAGTGGGGAGGTGTGATTCAGGAGGATTTGGAACGCTCAAAGAGATCTAGGAGAATCCAAAATTCTCAAAAATTGATCATCTTAAATGGTATTTAAAACAACTTCATTTCATATAGCTCGAAGATATATTTCCAATGGCACAAAATCACATCAAACAAAGTTCATACGAGGAAGTTATGGCTGGTCAAAGTTTGGTCAAACCAGGGAAAAAGTTAAAGAAGGGGTGTCACGTGGCAGGCCCATAAGCTACCACATGGTTTGTCCATACATGTTGTACAACTAAAAATATGACATCAACAGGATGATGTGGTAGCAGGAGAGGCTCTCATGTGTCACTCATTTTTGGCATTTTCAAGCACCCATGTGGACCAATAAAAAATGCCATGTGTTATTTATACGAATGGCATGGCATTCATACAATGATGTGGAAGGTAACATGTGGAAGTGATGTGGTAGATCCATATAGGTACAGGTGGAAGATGGCATCACAGATTGTTGGCTATGCAAACAGGTGGACCAATCAGAGAGTGCCATGTGGCACTCTCTAATTGGCCAATAATGGATAAGGGAGAATAAAATTCGTTCCCCATGGGAATCAAACCCATGACCTCCAGGGGAATATTACAAGAATGTTCCAACATTTTAACAAATATTCCACCTACCATTTTGCTACATGCATTGCCTGTTATAACAATCAAAGAATATATTATTTAATTTGTAACCTTATGCAAGCGAGCATCTAGGGGGTCGGTTAGGTCGACTTACGCTATATAAACCAGCGCCTGGACCATGTATGAAGACATGGATTTGTGTTCTAGCATTGGAATGCATACCATAGAATTTCATTCCAAGTGCAGATTGTCTCATTTTACATGCAAGAGGTGTCTCTAGTTCTGAGTTTGTGTCGTTTTGTGTGTCGTTGAGTTCTTTGAGTGAAGTATAGAGCGTTTATACTCATGTTTCTCAGAATTTCGAGAGGAATATGATGGTGATATCAGCTCTATGTAAAATCATTGCATATGAAATTATTAATTCATATTGTTATGTATGAGACCCATAGTGTCATTGTGCATGCAAAAGGGCTTTTTGGGTACCTGTTCAGAACATAATCAAGTTTATACTAATTTTCTGATAATTTCAAGAGGAATTCAGTGGTGACCTCTGCTTCTGGGATTGGGCAGCAGACTTGAAGGGTGTCTTCAAAAACTTGGTATTTTTAAGTCCATTCATTGTAATTTTGGCACTTGAGCATTAAAGAACAGTCTCACTATTGAAAAGGGGCCCAATGACGTAGCCCAAGATGGGTGAACTCCGTTAACAAATTCTTTATGTGTCATTTGAATTATTGTTTATCCTACTTTACTTTATTTCAACATTTTATTTCCGCAAGTTATTCATCATTGTTATTTAAGTTTATGGATAAATAAGACATTCACATGTTAATTTGGAAATAGTCAAATCAATCTTCATTTCCTGAATCTAATAAGATGGTTATGTATATTTAAGAAATAATTGACATCTATGTATTTTCATATCATTGAAGAAGGACAACTCTCCTATAACTTCCATGGAGTAGATCTATAGATAGTGACCAATTTTGAAGTGTTATCACTATTAGACAAATTCTATGACTATAATTAAGTTCTAATTTCATATCAACATAGAGTTAATATTATATTCTAAGCCAAATTGGGGATGTGTGCCTACAATAATATTACTTGGAGAACTTCCATGGAGTAGATCTATAGATAGTGACCAATTTTGAAGTGTTATCACTATTAGACAAATTCTATGACTATAATTAAGTTCTAATTTCATATCAATATAGAATTAATATTATATTCTAAGCCAAATTGGGGATGTGTGCCTACAATAATATTACTTGGAGTAATGAATGCATGCACCACTCTTCTACACACGATGGACATTACGTTAAGAGGTCTCATTAGTAAAAGAGTACTCATATACAAGGATGATATCATGATATTATATAATAATAATTCTAATTATTTAGATTATTAAGAGGTCTCATTAGTAAAAGACTACACAACATATACAAGAATGATATCAGGATATTATATAATAATCATTCTAATTATTTAGATTATTAAGAGGTCTCATTAGTAAAAGAGTACTCGTACACAAGGATGATATCATGATAGTATATAATAATCATTATAATTATTTAGATGGTTTAAAATAGATATTTGAGAGATACATTATGTGTGAATTCTTATTGAATTTTATAAAATGTCTCTTCACTATAATTGAAATAAAATTATTAGGGAATATTATCTCAAAGAAGGTTATATGTGTAGATCCATTTTTTGGAAAAATAAATTGTGTGAGGAGATTCGTCTCTATTTTTATTAAACCCTTAAAAAACACAAACACGATTAAGAGAGATGTAATTTTCAAATACATTTAGCTTGTGAGATTGACTTAAAAAAGATTAAGGTGGTTATTGTTATTGTAACATCTTCCAAAAGCCAAATTTTGTAAAGGACTTTTACCTATATGTCGTTACATCAAATTATTCGTTAGCTCTTGTGCTCACACAAAATTATGAATAAGAAATTGAGTTCCCAATTTCATTAAGGAGCACTACATTAGAATTAGTGAGATGAATTACTACGCTATTGAGAAACAAGCTTACGTTGTGGTTAAAGTCATGAAACTACTTAGACCAATAGATTCTAAAGAGTGAAGGACAAACTTACCCACATTATTCAAAATTGCAAAAGTACTTGACAATAACTATTTAATATTTTACACGATGATATTAATCTATTTCTTTAACTACTCCAAACAATGGAGAAATGGGTCAATCTTTGGGATGAAAAATCATTACCATATTTTCCTTCCTTCTATTTTAATATTTGATATTGTATCATATTTCACATCCTCATATATCATTGAATGTGCATTGGAAAAACGAATAATTTTAAGTTACCTATATAACTACCATCCCCATGGAAATTGATTAAGATTGTTTTGAGAATGACATGAAGGTAGAAATATAAAAAAGATATAACAAGGAAATATATAGAGATATTGCAAGGAACAAAGTAATATGGTAAAAATCAAATTTTATTAATGATTTTTTGGAATACCAAAGACTGTAAAATCCAAAGCACACATGCTAGCTAGAATTGTGGTAGATTATCTCTGAAGAGATATGTGTCAGCTACACTCGTTCGCAAGAAGATGATTACAATGACGCTCCAGTCGCCTTTTTTCAACATAAATCATAAATGAAAAAATCCTAAACATCCAAAACCATAAGCTCAGAAGATGAAACACCAAAAGGTTTTTGGGTCTCAATGGGGGTAGTTGATATGTCAACTTCCCTAAGGAGTAACTTTTGCATATGATCTATGTTTTTGGCATTTGATACCTCATCGGAAAGGTCTAGTTGAGGAGTACACATTCCAAATATCCCAATCATTCCAATAGGGATCTATTAGACACTACCATGTCAAACTAATTTCATTTAGAGCCTCAAAAAGGCCTCGAAATTTTGGGACCCAAAAAACTGTAGAAAAAATCCCAAGATGGAAACTGTAATTTGAGGCAGTGGAATAGGTGGGAGACCACTCATGTCCACCTAGATCATTCCTCCCCCATTAGGAAGGATTTGTCTCCATTATGTCAAGTTCCTCCATCATATGGGGAAATGTTTGTTGGATCTGACTCCTGGTGAGCCACTTTCACTGGTGAAGAAAATGCCTTTCTTTTACCACCCGATAGAGTTGGATGTTTTGTTGGTTGGTGCCCTTCATCTTGGTGTCCAGAATACGATCAATTGTTTCATATGCAATGCATTCAATATTGATTTATGTAGGGGCCAAGTTCTCGGTCGCATATGAAGTGTCCAAGAGAGGTGGAAAATAGGGTCGAAGCAGTTCCACATTAAATATTGGGTGCAAGATAAGGAAAGGAGGCATACGTAATTCAAAAGAATTCTCACCCAAAATATTGATGATGGTGTAAGTCACATATCGTGGTTGTCTTAGGTTCTGATGGGGTCCTATGAGGCATTCTTTCTGCAAATGCAACCATACCTTATCTCTCACCTGAAAATTGTGTGGTACCTGTTGCTGATCATGGTGCTTCTTTTACTTAG
>JASDQU010751083.1:0-11195 GCA_032191745.1 Picea mariana | reverse complement strand
GAACCTCATTATCTCTCTCCTTTGAGATTGCCTTTGGTGGAGGATTGAAGTGGTGGAGACCCAATTGGAAGGAACTTGGTTCCTTGGTTTCAAACCGTGCCGACATGGAAGTCCGTAATGTTGACACTTCTGATGATCAATTATTAATAGAAATACTCCTTTCCCGTCCTATTGGTATCGTGCAAATATATGATTATTATCCATGGGCATGTTTGTAATGTTTATTAATAGATTATGATATATGATGTGCTAACCCCTTTATATTATCACTATATACTTGCTCTACTTGTTTTTTAAGAACTTATTGTAGGTATAAAGCTTTCGGTCAAAGTGTTCAATGGTGGAACATCATTGAACGTTGGATCGAGGTAGGCCTCTTTCTTATCTTTCACATTAGTTTATATATCATACAATGGAATTGAGTTGATTTCTGCAGTCATACCTGACTATTGTGGTTTACCCTTGGTCATAGGGAGTTTTTCCCTCATAAAAAAAAATGTAATTTCACTGGGGAGAGATCTTCCTTCTAAGGGTTGACGTATTTTTTTCTTCTTGCATTTCTCTTTTTCCTTTGCATTTCTTGTCATATCACTGCTTGACAGATTCTGTTCACTCTGATTCTAAGTTTTCAGCCTTTTTTCCCTTGCTTGGCCTTGTTTTAACGCATGTACGCTCCTTTTTCCTTGACAGTCGCGTACACACGCGTGCTGCCTCTCTGCAAGCTCTGTATATACGCATTGTTCTTCTGAACAGTCACATATACCACTTTGCCTTGCTTGTTTGCTTGGTTTAGTGACTCTTGGGTGGGATTTGATGATTGTTGAGCCTTCTTAGGTCTCTGTAGTGCTTGTTGTGCTTCTCTGGGTTGACAGGAAGCCTATTGGGAGTTGAATTTATGGTCGTAGTCTTTCTCATTGTTTTTTCATTTTTGGTTTGTCCTTGAACCCTGTGCTATTTGCTTGGCTACTTGGTATTCTGCTTGAACTATTTCATTTATACATAGTAGAATTTTTATCAGGCTACTTCTTAGTCCATGCATTTTCTATTTAATATACTGAAAATACAAAAAAAAATAGGCATTTTTCATTGGTTAACATTTTTGTCTTTGAACCTTTATCATTATCTTAGTAAATTTAGCGAAAGATTGCATTTTACTTCTGAATTGCAGAGTTGAAATTGAAAATTGCACTGTTTTTATTAGCATATCATTTATTGAAAAGTTAAAGATAGACTTTGCATTATATTCATATTTATCTTCTTGCAGATTCATAACATCATGAATTTCGATTCCATACCCTTTTGAGTAATCATGGCCAATAAAATTTACGCTTTAAAATAAAATTGATTAGTCGTGATTTTATTTTTAGTGTGCAAAAACTAGTCTAGGATTTAGTGCCTTGGAATAGGATTTTGTGAGTAAACTTCTCCAAGGAAATTAAATCAACATATGTGTTTGAGATAGGGACTTGAGAAGTCCATTGTATAATTGGTAAGATTAGGAGGCTCTGCTCACACCGGAGTTAATCACGAGGTCACGTGAAGTTAGTTGAAGGGATAACCCCTCGATACTCACTTAGTGTCAGAGATATTTTTGTGGATTTATTCGTATTTGGGGATCTTGCTAGTATCCATACCTCTGTAAGAGGTAGTGCTTTCAAGGTTTCGAGCTTTGCTACCCTACCCATATGGTGATCTGGACTTACGATTGCTCGCCTCTGCATCGATTATACAATGGTTTATTAGTTTCTTGAATTATGTATCTCATAGGTTACTTGCAGGGGTTATTCTACTTGTACCCTGGGTTAGATAGGGGTCGGACAACACACAACCTTTATGGAGGATCACCTCTTTGGGGGGATCTGACCGACTGGTTGTTAAGCCTAGAAGGCCCCTATAATTGATTTTGTTACCTCCAAACTTTATCAGGGAGTCTCAGGTTCCTCTAGGACGATACATACCTTCTTCAGTGAGGGGGGCCACTCAACCACTTTACCTGTTTACATGCATATTGGTTGTTTGAATTTTGGTATGCTCTTTGAATACTAGTTGGCCTTAGGAGTCTTTGTTGGGTTCCACCATCATGGATAGTGGAGCCCCCTCATTCACTGCTACCCACCCCATGATGCCTACTCTTTTCATGGGAACGGATCCTTCCACCTTTTACAATGGTATGAAAAACTACAACACTCAGTCCATGCCTTGGGTCTCTAATAATTTTTATGTTGATATGACTTCACCCATTCAATCCTCTCCCTAGTCCACATATATGAATCCTAGCATGGGATCCAGAGGCATCATGGCTCTGATGCCTACTTCCTCGTTTGATATGAGTCGTGTCCCCATAGAAGGTTGGAACCTTTCCCCTTTTGAATCCAATGCTATCTATGCTCTTCCAGGAGACATTTATCAAATGGGTTCCTTTCCCACTTATTATGCAACTCCCATGCATCTGTCACCCACCATGTCGGTTCCTTCGAACATTTTTCCCATGACAGGCCCTCAGATGCCTCTGGGTATTTCATACTGGGAAAACCAATTTTACGGTTCGGGCTACCCTCTTTATGGGACCCCTTCACAAGGGGGAAACATATATCATCACTAAAATAATTCTTATCCAACCTTGGTCCCTTTGCAGACCTCAGTGATGATGCCCTTCCAAACCTCTTTAGACCATTTTAGCGCAAGCTAGAACCCANGATCCTTTCTAGCCTGCACTATTTTAGAATCAATCGTTCCCCGGACCTTGAAGACAAATGCCACCATATATCGCTAGCCCAGTCACTTTCAGTCACACTGGTGCTCCATCGCTAACCTCTGCCAGTCATGTCAGAGATGGGTCAACATTTTCTACAAATTATGTCGATAGCTTGCACCCAACCTTTGTTAATTATGTTGGGGGCACCATCCTTTTCACTCTGAATCATAATCGTGTCACGTCTCCATCCTCTATTCATCGTTCAGGAGATGACTCTCTTTCCCCTTCTAGTTACATCGAGAAGCCTAGAAGTCTCAGACATAAGCCTAAATTTCTTTGCAGGACTTGTGAAGGAAGTCACCTTACTTATTTGTGTCCGGTTACTATCGAGATACTAGAAGTGTGGGGCTCACCCAAGAGCCCTTCAGATTCCGAGACATTCCGGGTTTCTCATCACACTACTTCTCCTTTGATCACCTCGGTGGTCCCACCACTGCGATCCCCCCTGACCTCACCTCCTTTTTCAAAGGTGAAGCGTCTCTTGCCCCAGTTACTATGCATCCTCTTCTACCTATAATTGAAGGGATGGCCACACCAGTGCAATCTTTGGTAAACCCCGCTCTACTTGAATAAATTTATGTGCCCTTCAACCATGTCATCAACATTCCTAATCCTATTCCTTCTGAACAAGAGAGATTCATTATTCCCCCAAATTATCTCGCTCCAAGTCCTGATGAGATTCCCTACGATTGGGACGACCTGATGGGGCATCCCATACCCCCGCCTATGTCTTTTCCAGCAAGATACATTATTCGAACCATCACAGAGACTATACACTCCATTGGCACTTTCTCCTCATCAACCTGGAGAGCTTTGGGTTTCCCCAAGATTTTGTCAGTTATCCGTAAGATATTGAATTTCCACAAAAAACCGAGACGAGAGCCTTGGCCTCCCCCTTTACATGTTGATTAGAACAACAAAATGAGTCTTAGTTAAGATATTTTCTGACTCGTCTAAAAATCAAAAAGATTGTCGAGTGATTTGTCCTTTTCACACTCATTAAATTGGATTTGAAAAGTCATGAGTCTTAGTTAAGCTCTTTTCTGACTCGTTATAAAAAATAGAAAATATTTCTGAGTGAACTTGTATTTTTCACACTCGTAAATTGGATTTGAAAAGACATCTATTTGGCACAAGTTTACCTCTTTTTCATACCAAGTAGACTAAAAGACATAAAAAGGATTATTTTTGGCGTTAAGTTGTGATTGCATCTCATGCCCTCACTTGCAGTATTGAGCCTTTATCCAGTTCTCACTTTGCATTATAAATCGTTGCCTAAGCAATTTTGCATCCTCAACCAAGAAGAGCCTTGTTTACATCCTTCGCAATTTGACACCATATACCTTGGAGGAAACATCACCCCGAGTGTCCATCTCCTGCATGCATTTCCTTGCATTAAGGATAGGTACATTCCACTGTTGGAGCTATTTTTTCTTACTTGCGACACTCATTTCCTCCTCTATATCATAGCATTCATTTGTTATGAGAAAAAAAAAACATACGGGCAAGAAGGGAATACTATATTATAATTGGCAGCAGTCATGTCGCCTTTGAACAGAGCACAAAATTATTGAGTCCTTGTGTCATCATAATTTTGGGTTTAGCATGGCCTTACGAAGTTGATCTCGTTACAAAGTTTTCTCTACCGACTGGTTACTCTTCCAATCCCTATAGAGAATGTTATTGATGCCTCCGGCATCTAATAGTCACATCATTGAGTCTATGCTCCCAGATTCCACCATATGTCTTATGCTCTTCTTCAAAGGAATTCTAACAACCTGCATCGGCCACTCCTCAGAAATCTTGACTTTGTATGTCGTCCATACCCTCAGTTTGTCTCAGAATCACATGATACTATAGTCTTATCTTGCACCCTAGCCCTACTTGCATCATTGGTAGGTCACCTTGAACCTAACAACTGACATTTCATCATTGGTCGTTGATTGGGTGGTTTCCCTTGTCTTCGACGACAAGACATCTATTCACACTTTGGGATTCGTGCAGTGTCTTGGATTCCATTAGACTTATTGGTGGTTTCCCCGCCTTTGTCAGCAGTTTTTCATCATTGGATGTTATTCAGAGGGTCTTTTTCATATACCACTTGCATTTGGTACACGCGAAAAATGCACAGGGTTGTTGGTTCATGAACATGTCCTTCGTCTGATCTCGACCAAATCATGAAGCTCCTGCTTTGTTCCTCATGCTAACGGATGAGAGATGCCTTAATTCTCTCCTTTCAGTGGGTCTCTTTCCATCGACTTCAGCTCATTTATTCTAGATATGGGACCTACAGTTTTATGAGTACCTTGAGGTTTGCAGTCATTAGTGGTAGGCTCTCTCACCATTGACAGATGGGAATACATCAATGTTTCCTGATCAATGGATTTCTCAAGTGTTTGACACCAACTCCTTTATTCACACTTGTAGGAATGTACTCAGTGTCTTGATACTTACTTTCATTATTGGTAGGTTGTCTCGTGTTTGTTAATGGTATACCTCATTGACTGGTAATCAAATGATGTCTCCTTTTGTTCAACCTCAACTCTTTTATTCACATGATGTGAACTTTCACCTTTGGCGGATAGTGTAGAAGACTTGAAGACATCATTATGTAGCCGCATCTTTCCTGAGTTGTTTCTTCCCTTTCATTGGACCATCACCTGTTCGACTTTAGAGATCATGGGAGATCAGATTGTACTCCATGATATACAAATATCTTCAGATTGGTTTTGAGAGTGGTTTCATTGGGCCTTGTTCATGACTATGACATCTTTTGGCATATAACCACATTTGTATTTTCCTATTCATGGCCACAGACACTTGGTTAGTATATTTTCCACATGGATCTGCATTGTATTCTTGGCAGTCATGTATGCACAATCAATACAGAATGTAATGAGCAATCAAGTTCGTCCAGCTAGTTCTCTACCACTCCACTCATGGGTTATTTATAATGTATTTCGGCCATCGCAGATACTCCTCTGATCTCACACATTAGGGGGCATTTTTTATAGCAATATTTTCCTCACTATTGTTATCTTGCAGAGAGGGCCTTTTTCCATTTCCCTATGCAGACTTATCATCCCCTTTTGATGAATCTAGAGCTAAAAATACATATTTTTCCACATATACATGCCCTATCAGCTATAAAACAAGCATATACGCAGGCTGCTCCACTACAACCCACGTACATCGGGATTTGTGTCAGAAAATACAAAATGGAGTCAGGTTTCCATGTCACGATAGGAGATCTCTAATCCGTGGCCTTCCATATACTAGAAACGTTCTGACTCAGCCCTTTAGTTGCATTTTGAAGGCTATAAGAGCACAATTCCGAGCTATGGAAAAAAGGAGAAAGCATTCAACTTTGATAGCAAAGTTACTCTAGAGAAATTACTTCATATTAAGTCTGCATCCCCTTGACCCTCAAGTCTGAACACAGTGTTCAACCCCCAAGCTCTTTTCCTATTGTTGAGAGAACCTCATTCTCTCTCTCCTTTGAGCTTTCCTTTGGTGGAGGATTGAAGTGGTGGAGACCCAGTTGGAAGGAACTTGGTTCCTTGGTTTCGAACCGTGCCGACACGGAAGTATGTAATGTTGACACTTCTGATGATAAATTATTAATAGAAATACTCCTTTCCCGTTCTATTGGTATCATGCAAATATATGATTATTATCCATGGGCATGTTTGTAATGTTTATTAATGGATTATGCTATCTGATGTGCTAACCCCTTTATATTATCACTATATAGTTGCTCTGCTTGTTTGTTAAGAACTTATTGCAGGTATAAAGCTTTGGGTCGAAGTGCTCAACGGTGGAACATCATCAAATGTTGGATCGAGGTAGGCCTCTTTCTTATCTTGCACATTAGTTTATATAGCGTACAATGGAATTGAGTTGATTTCTACAGTCATACCTGTCTATTGTGGTTTACCCTTGGCCATAGAGAGTTTTTCCCTCGTAACACTCGGCTATGCTCATTCACAAGAAGATGATTATAATGTGTCCCTAAGGAATTTTTTCAACATAAAACATAAATGAGAAAACCCTAAACATCGAAAACCCTAATCCCAGAAGATGAAACGCCAAAAGGTTTGTGGGCCCCGATGGGGGTAGTTGATACACCAACTTCCCTAGGGTGTAACTTTTGCATACGATCTTTGTTTAGGACGCTTGATACCTCATTGGAAAGGTCTATATGAGGAGTACATTTAGGGCCTCAAAACGGCTCGAGAAGTTGGAGACCCGAAAAACTATAAAAACAATGCCAAGATGAAAACTACAATTTAAACCAATGTAATAGGTGGGTAGCCACTGATATCCACTTGGATAAAAAATAATGATGCAAAATCCATGAATAAAAACTTAATCATGATTTTAAATAAATGATTGTTGACAACCATCACAACTTGCACAATACACTCTTCAATGTATTATGAATGAATTTTGTTACACACAAATGGTACTAATGATTGCTCCTTACTTCGTGGTTTAAAAAAAATAAAGCAATATTACCTTCTAATATAAGGTAAGAAGGGAAAATAGCTCGAAACATGGAATGGAAAAAATCCCTTATTATATGGAGAAAACTTGTATCCCACCATAATAGAATAGAACCCCATGTAAACAACTTATTATGCATACTAGGCTAAAGGTTAAACATTGGTGTATTCAAATTATGGTGATTTTTTAGAGAAAAAATGTTGTTTTGTAAAGAATTCTTCAAGTAATTAAATAATAAGTGATGATAACATAAATGAAAGAATGGATTTATATCCTCAATTCTATAGATTGGAAATCGTTTATTCGAATTATGGTGATTATTTAGAGAAAAATTGTTGTTTTGTAAAGAATTCTTCAAGTACTTAAATAATAAGTGATGATAACATAAATGAAAGAATGGATTTATATCCTCAATTCTATAGATTGGGGATCATAGTTGTAGATGAAATCAAGTATATAGAGTTTTTTTTATATGTAGTGTTTGATTTTGATTGTGAAACACCATTATATATATATATATATATATATATATATATATATATATATTCAAATTTTAAGAATATTGAGGTACAAATATATATTCGTCTTTTTAGAAAGGGTGGAGTAGGAAAAGAAATATTTTGTTATATGATTATCTTTTTAAGTTATAATTCAAAACGTATTATATTATGTTATTATTTGAAATATTATATATTTGAAAATTTAATATAAAATATAAAATATTTTATTTTGTTATTTTATTATTAAGTTATTTTTTAATCTAAAGAAAAAATTTAAATTTTTATATTGTTATTTTATCATTAAATTATTTTTAATCCAAAAAAAATTAATTTTTATTTTGTTATTTTATCATTAAATTGTTTTTAATCCAAAGAAAAATTGTAAATTTTTATTTGCACAAAGATAAAAAAATTAAATTTTATAGATACATGTTTCCATGTATTTCCAATCTCCAAAGGAGATTCTTTCTGCGGTCATTTAAAAAAAAAAAAACCACAAAGAGCATGAAACAAAAAGCTCAAGGCGTGCACGTACAAATTATAGAGTCAATGTGCTGCTATCAACACTAAAATGAGCCTTGCATAGACTTGAGAGGCTGTCACCATGTGAATTGGTTACATATAGTTAATAAAGGAGTCCCTATGTACATTTATGTCGAATCTTTATATGGAAGATAATATACGAATTGTGCCTATAAAGGTTATATGAGAATCTTTATTTTTCATTATGTTATGAATAAAGGTTGTGCGATCATATGAATAATTTAGGTTCTTTTAATTAAAGGGGAGTCAATATATATGGTAATTTATAACTTTTTTTTCTTCTCGAACACACTTAATATATGTTGGACAAATTATTTGAAATTTAAATTATAATAGAAAATAATAAATATTTTGTTTTGTTTTTTTTATATTACTAAATAGTAAAAACTAATTTAAAGATATATATAATAATTTAAAATATGAAAAAACAATATATTGTTATTATAACCTATGTTTAAAATTTTTAATTATAAATAGAAGTGGGAAACATTTTTCATAAGTTTTAGTATTGTTACCTTTTTAGGGGTGATAACTTTTTGGATACCCTAGCAAGGGTGTCATGTTGCTAATTACATTAAGTGTTATATTCATCTTCGCCATATTCAGATAAACTTCCTCTTTATCTCCACTAGATTCATGATTGTGCTAGCTCAACTATGGTGTAGCTCACTTTCATCCCTATTCCTTTGATGATATACACATTGTTGTATAGTTCTCAGTTGCTTCATTTGACATTCCATGTGTCAATACATGTTTGGACATGATAATAAAGCTTCTTACCTTGTCGTAAAGTGGTTAACACCTAACAATTGTTTATTATCATTTCATAATTTTACATGGCTTTATTATTTGCCTCGTAGTACCTTGAGGAGCATTTTTTATGTTCGAAGTGTGTCATTTCTTGGGTTAACTTGTACCACTAGGTGACTAGGATAGATAGCATTATCCATATCCCAACCATATTAACCAGTTTCCACCTTCCCAATATCATTTGCTCCATCCACATAAAAATTCACATCTCGATCATGTATGACTTCTCAAAGGTCAAAAGAAATGGTCAAAATTAATGTTTGAATCAATAAAACCACTATGACTAAGAGGTGAAGAGCCAAAGTTAAAAGCGAAATGTTAAACTTGATCAATGCACCTTTCTATTAGGCCAATGCCCCCAATCACTAGCTTTTCTATGAATATCTAAATAAAAGAGACTTGTTTGATAAAATGGAATTTTAAAGAAAAAGGCTTAAAGGGGTAGTAAGAAACAATGTCGAGGACGTTGAAACAATCCTAAGCCTTCTATAGAAGGTTGTTATAAACAAGAATCCTAACCAAATGAAGATAGATGAATAAATAAATGAATAATAATACCTATGCATGTCTAAGACTTTGAGGGTAATCACATGAACTCATTCCCATTTCCCCTTTCATCATTATTACTCATTATTGCCTATCTTTCACCTAGGTACTTAGAAAATATGGGTTGTCCCAAGATTTGAATTGGGTATAAGGGTTAATATAGCTCCCCTTGTGATGCAACCCCCCTACTCCTCTGTAGGGCTACACGACCTCCCGGTCAAAGGATCTCCAATTCTTGAGTCGAATGACTCTCTGAAACCTCAATGGTCTCATTCTGTGACTACACATAGGCCCTTTCGGCTTGCTGGTTCCAATTTAAATGACACTCACGACCTTCCCTTTCTCTTTCCTGCGAAATCTCAGAGTGTTAAGTGTTAGCTCCTTTTCAGATAATCCCTCTTGTGATATGACCTTGGGTGATGACCACGCGATTGTGGGTGCGGCCACAAGTGATTTCAATTCAAACTACTTTTGGGCTCGGAATGCTCCTCTAGCCTCCATGTGTCCTCTTGACAAAACCATGGTTTGGATTGCAGCCCGCCCTCAATATTTTAAAGTCCGCGCAACTCCTATCTCTACAATGCTACGAGATTGTCAATATCGCGATATTGACGATACTACCTAAACTAGCAGTTTAGATGATGATACTACCTGAACTAACGGTTTAGATCCGCGTCTTCCAAATCCATGGGCCAGATCTGTTCCTTTGAGATCAACGGATGTGATCTCTTTGCAATTACATACTTCGGGGTTTTGAACTCTCAAACCCATCTCTCTTTCGTACTCCAATCCTCTGAAGTTGTCAATCTGCGGAAACCTATCCCGTGAAATCAATGGTGTTGATCACTTCGGAACTCTGGACTCATGATTTCTCAACTTCAACCCTTTCCTTCTTTGGATTTTATCTGAAGAATCTAATCCACTGACGCATGTCCTCCTCGGATCAACAACTGCAATCCCTTCGCGTATCTGAACTTCAGACTTTTCAACTCTCAATTTTTCTCTCCCCGCGAAGTATGTGTATTTATGCTACATGTCCTCCTGATCTAATGATTGAAGATTACTTCGAGACTTTACCCGGAGTGCATGGATCTATGCCATGTCTCTCCTAGATCTGACATCTCTGAATCACTTCAGGTCTTCGGGGTTCGATAATCTCAGTTCTCAATTGAAAATCCTCAACAACTTTACCCGGAGCTCGCGATATGTTGACAAGTGTCCACTTATAGATCAACGACTCTTGGCTCTTCGACTCTTCGGGCTTCAGGTGTTTCAACACTTTGACCTTTTCCTTCCTCTAGATTTTCCGACCTATCGACACCTGTCCTCTTGGATCCAACGGTCCATATTCGTTCTGGCCCTTCAGCTCTCTATGCTTCAGAAATATCAAGTTTGAAACTTTCCTCCTCCTGGACTCACGATATTTGACGGCTCAGATCCACTCTTGCGATCTGACACTTGAAGTTTACCCCGGAAAATCTGACAGCTCAGATCTATTCCTGCGACCAGATGACTGAGATTCTACTTCGGGTTTC
>JASDQU010751082.1:38125-50122 GCA_032191745.1 Picea mariana | reverse complement strand
CCTCATACGAATGGGTAGACAGAAATTGTGAATGGGAGCTTGGGAGATTTGTTAAGAAGATTAATGATTGAACACCACAGTCAATGGGATCACATTCTACCATAGGCGGAATTTGCTTACAGTGATTCACTCAATAGAAGCACAGGGCACAGTCCATTCCAGATTGTATATGGAATGAAACCAAGGGGAGTTTCTCAATTGAAAGATTCGAAACAAAATGAATTCAGGAGTGCTAGTGCAAAGGAATTTGCATAAGGATTGAAGGAGCTTCACAGCCAAATTAAGGAGCGATTGTAGAGTTCAAGTCAAGAATACAAGCAGAGAGCAGATCAACACAGGCGAGAAATTCAATTTGAAGTTGGTGATCTGATTCTTGCACATGTGAGGAAGGAGAGGTTCCCAAGGGGAACATATAATAAGCTAAAGATGAAAAAGATTGGACCCTGCAAGGTCATAAGGAAATTTGGGGCAAACGCATTTGAGATTGAATTACCCGATGGGGTCAAAATCTCACCGATAATCAATGTTGCAGATTTGTAACCTTACAGAGCTAAAGAATCACAAGCAGAAGATGAGAAAGAAGAAGTTCAATGGACAAAACAAATTCCAGTAGCTGAAAAGCCGCAGATGGAAATCATAATTGACAAGAGGATTAGCAGAAAGACCAGGAGAAAGGAGTATTTTGAATACTTGGTCAAGTGGAAGGGACATCTAGTTGAAGATGTCAATTGGGAGGATGATGCAAAAATTCAAAAGCATGGACAGACCATGCAAGAGCTCATGAACATGAGTTCATGAAAATTTTCAAGAAAGGGAGTATGATGCAGGAGCATCGTACAAATCCAAAGCACACGCCTAGCCAAAGGAACAGCTGGATGTGCAGATGAAAAAAAGGGCACGTTTTTACGAAAATGTTTTGAATTTTGAAATCTGAGGCATTAATGTAATAGCTAGGAGAAGCATACTTACATTTATGTCTTGGAGATATGAATAGATCTGGAGAAATTACTCTCATATGTTGGATGTAATAAGCATTTAAGTCTATTTAATGAAAGTAGGTAGATTTGATTTAATAGATTAGACAGTTTAGAAGTGTAGAAGGGAAAATGGATTTAGACACCCTCACCCTTGTATCATGGGAGGAAAACATTATTATCATTCAGAATTCATAAGTTATAGATCTGTAGCAGAGAGTTGTAGAGAAGAACCCATGTACAGGAGCACTTGAGTTAATATATGAAACTTTGACTCAATTTTCATGGTATTATGATGCTTACTATTTACATTAGTTAAATGGTATGTTTACAATTGTTTTATTTCTCTGTTATACATTATTTCAATGTTGTGTTGTGTGTATGATTTCATGTTGAATGTATGAAGTCAGAAAGAGAATAAGAATGAGTTTCAATTGTTTCTCTTCCTGAGAGTCCCTGCAAGGAGTGCAGTGAACGTCCACAAGGTGTGCGTTGACGTGGGTCTGAGTTTTATCTCAGAAAGCTCAGGAGAGATATCATTGTTCTCATACCAGCAGAAGTGCAGGAGAAGCATAGAGTCATGCAAGGTGTGTGCAGGCTACTTGAGGCCTTAGAATTTATCAACTAAGGTAAGTTTGAAAGACTACTATTGCAAAAAGTGCACAGGGTCAAAGACTCAGATAACGAGAGGTTAATTGAAATTTTGTTGCAAGGAGTGCTAGCAGGATTCCTTTTGGAGGCTTGAATTTGCAAGTGAGAGCTCAGGAGAGATAGAACCTTTGAAGTGTTCAAAGGAAGGCAGAGATAGAAAATGTAAAATAGAGGTCAAGTTCGGGTGGAAGAACGCCAAGTCATTTTGGCCAGATATCCTTGAGAAGAGTGACAAATGGTGAAATTTGTTCATGGAGAAGTGTCGAAATGTTGAGACCCTGAGGATTGCACCAAGTTGTGAGGGATTTAAGCACTTAGAAGCACCCCAGGAAAGGATCTGCATGAAGGGTGAGAGGCCTTTGTGAAGGAAGTGTCAAAGTTGCGAGAGTCGTTGGATCTTGCAGAGTGGCAAGGTGGTTAGAGGCCAATGAAACCCATCACCTAGGATTCGAGGGTCAATATGAGTCGTTGATCTCATTTCAACCCATGTCGTTGGATCATTTCACAAATTCAAGGTTTGTGAGTTTGGAGGGCAGACCAAATTCTTAGTTTCGCGAAGTCCCGAGTTGTGAGGAGCAGGGAAGGAGATCCAGACCACTGGATCCAAGCCATGGGAGAACCATTGGATCAGAACCTTCGTGGGGTATCATGTATTAGAGTTCGGGGGTTGAAATAATTTATTTTTGACAGTGAAGTCATGAAGTGCCAAGCGTCAAGGGCTCGTATGAATACGTATCACATCTTTTAGGTGGGGGCCATGTGGTTGACAGGTGGCATAACAACAAGAACCCAAAGAAAGGTGGAAGTGGGTGACAGGTGGTGGACACACGTCGCCTGGGAAGGAGTCAACTGATTGTTGACTTATCACATTTCAGGGATTCACAAAGGAGGAGCACGAGGGCTCAACACTCCAACTCATGAAGTTTCAAGTTGTGAGTAGTGCTAGTGTTTAGCCTAGCCTACGATTATATGTAGCGGGCACTGGTGAGGAGGGATCCATACCCGTATCACATCTCAGGTATCGAAGGTTTGGAGAAAGAGGAGTCGAGGGTCATCGAATCACGAACTTGTGAGTTGTGAAAGGCGCTTGTGCTAAGGCCCAGTTTCGGTCGCATGGAGATGTAAGGCTCATGCCTAGTGTTAAGTTTCGTAGGCGGGTTTTCATGAAGTACCTATGGATCAGATTCATGAGGTTCCAATAGGGATCTGAGGGAGATGCTTCGGCTCGAAGAGAATTTAGAAGATCCTATGCGGATCTCAACCAGAGGGTCGGGGGTTTAAATCATTATGAGATTGAGCCTCATGCGTCTAATGCACCATCATTCTTGGCCTCACCCTCGAGACTAAAAAATGAGCACACTTTGTTGTCTTTCAAGCTCACTTTACAATTCGAAAGAAACATCCGACAAGATTGTATTTATGCTTTTCGATATTGTATGGATTAACTGAGAAAACTAGCCCCCTGGAGTCTTCTTTAAGCTCTTTTCAGACTCTCTAAACATGAAAATATTGATGAGTGATCTTGTTGCCTTTCACGCTCGCCAAACTCAAATTTGAAGGCACATCTGTCCGATGGTATTTTACCCCTTTTTCGGTCTGAATGATAAATTGCATGAATAAAGGTATGCTCTAGGAACTTCGGTTCACTAGAAGAGTATTCGCAGGCGTAAGTTTAACCCTTTTTTAGGCCCGAGGGACTAAATTTTTGAAAAAGGAACATTCTCCTTGGTTTTGGTTTATCACCTTTTTCGGGATTCAGAGATTAGTTGTGAAAAAGAAACCCCCATGGAGTCCATAGTTAAGCTCTTTTCAGACTCCCTAAAATTGAAAAGATCGTCGAGTGACATTGTTCCTTCACACTCATTAAATTGGTCCAAAAGAACATCTACTGGCATGAGTTTAACCCTTTTTCCAGCCTATAGATTATAGCGGAAAAAATTATGCCTCGAGAGATTCATCTCACTAGGAGAGTTCTCCTCAGTAACTTTTATACTTTTTTGGGCTAAGGAGACTAAATTCAAAAAAAGGATGTGAGTCCATAGTTAAGCTCTTTTCAAACTCCTTAAAATTGAAAAGATTGTTGATTGATCTTATCTTTGTCACACTCATTAAAATGGTTTTGAATAGACGTCTTTTTGGTGCAAGTTTAACCCTTTTTCAAACTGACTAGACTATCTCTGAAAAAGGTACTTGGGAGTCTTCTTTTACATTTTTTAGACTCTCTAAATGTGAAAAAACTATCGATCTTACCTTCTTTGGGCTTGTTAAAATTACATTGAAGGGGGTTTCATTGTGTCTTTCTAATTGCATTTTCATCTCTGCATCTTTAGCCTAATGCCAACTCCATGTTTCTCTCAACTGAACCTTTGAAGCATGCCTTATATGCAATCCTTTGTAGCACTTTTCCTATGCAACCTGACACCTTGACCCATGGAGGAATTTTCCCTGAGTTTCCTTTTCTTGCACATGTCTCCTTGCTCTAAGCATTAGTATGTTCCTTGCTCTTGGAACTGGTATTGTTTCTTGCAACACTCGTTCCTCATTTGTAACGTAGCATTCTTTTATTCTTTTTCAAGCTCTTAAAAAATTGAAAAGGACAAAAAAATCAAATATCCCAAAAAGAGGGAGAGGAAATATGTATTCTTTTTCAGTAGCACAAAGAGTCTCCCTTCGACAAAGCACATCCTTTCATTTGTTCGTCGACCATTGGGATCTAGTATGACCTTAGGAAGTTTATATTTCTACATAGAGATGTGTCCTCCTCTATTTGGTTACTCTTCCAAACACATGGAGAGTTCACATTGCCTCATGCATCGTGAACTTATGTCAATTTCATGTTGCCTAAGTCTGATCATCTTTCGTGCTTTTTTCCAAGGGAATTTTCACCCAGCATGAGTCGGCCTTTCTACAGTTTGTCTCTTGACTTCATGAGTTGGCCATCCCTAGAGTTCAGTCAAGTCCTGACTCAAAATCGACGAAGTTATCTACCTGATCATTGAGATCCTCATGTCTTTTCCCAAAAAGTCATCAAAGACCTCAGGGTAGTGAATTCATACACTCCCTTTTTACTCCTACATGAGTTTTGAATATTTTGAAGTTATTTCTCGAGCTCTGAAGGCCTCATCTCCAGCCATCGGGTGTCACTAGATTCTTGAAGATGGATACTCTAATTGTATATCTTCGATTGATTTTGAGATGTAGATCCGTTGTGTATATTTCATGGCTACACTTTATATAGTTATATGACATGGATTTGTAGTGTATTTGATTGGCATCCATGATTTATTTTATCTCAAGCATTGGTATGCCCGCCTCGAAGAGACAATTGTTGTTTTGCATATGGCACCTCTAGAACTCTAGTCCCGGGATCGCTTGATCTCGTACATTGGTGAAGATATTGTAATGTATTTCAGCCATGAATTGATATTATTACCTCACACTTTAGGGGGCATCTATTATAGCCCTAAATTTCTCTACACATGCATACATGGCCTTGGCCCTCTTACTTGAATATTTTCCCAAAGAACAGCTGATAAAATCTTCTTAACAAAACAATTTTTAGAAGATGTATGCACCCTGCACCATTACTGCTCGCATACATATGCTTTTTTCACAACTATAGCTATCATACATACACATGTTTCACCATTGCATCCCACATATACTTGAAAAAGTTGTAAGGAATTCATTTAAATTGATGGGTTATTGGAGGTTTCCCAACTAATCCACCTGATATAGCCCGTCACCGAACCAAATAACCATCCTTTTGGCATATAAAAGGAGGTGTTGGGGTATCATTTCATAACTAAGAATAATAATAGTTAAACTCTATCTGATTTCACTTCCCCTCCTTGCCCAAGATATTGTTGTGTTTTCTAAGAAATTGCCTCATCATTCCCTCAGTAGCCCCTTCTCCCTCCATTTAAACCATTCACTTCCATAGAAGAGATCAGAAGGTTGAGAGGATAATTTCATGCAAGGTGCACTTGGAGCATGGTGAATAGGAGCTTGGACCAGGTTCATGGAAAAATAGTCGACTTAGATTGTAAAAGTATAATCTTTGTGTTATGAATAAAAGAATTACATTTTCTTGTCCCAAATGATGGTGTCTTGAATACTTTTATTGGTTTATGCTTGACATTCTAACATCTAACCCTTACTTATATATGGAATAACATGATTGATGTTCTCTGTTTGTCGATCTTTGGATGTAGTTCATCCCTCAGAGGAGGTGTGCAGTCAGTGGAACTTGCAAGCATGAGGAGATCATCACGAGATGTAGGATTAGAGGTATAGTTACTCGATATCCTTTTCTCTCTACTTTATTTATATTAGTTTTGGTATGTTTGGGTTAGTATAGAGAATTAATTAGATTTTAGACGGTTATTTTCTATGCCTATATTTTGAACCCTGGTGTAGTTAAAGGGGGGTTATTTCCCGCTAGCAAAAATTGCACAATGAAGTCAACTTCTTTATTTGGAAATGCTAGCAACATTGTGTAGATTTCCAAAACATCTATAAACATCGACATGTTTCATTCATCTCTTTGGTAGAGGTTTGAATAAACCTCTTAGGAATACAATAATATATGGTGTTACCCCTTAAATTCCTCCAAAAATATTTTCATATGACTCATGCATGAGCCCAAGAAGGCCAAGTGTTGATGCCATGCTCTGATACCAATTTATAACACACACAACCCCTTTAAAAGGATTTTTAAGTTATGAGGCATCATAAATTATCTTTCATTAAACATCATGGATCCTATGTTTGATATCTCCATCCTCTTATGCTCATCAATATCTTTCTAACAACTTTTTCCACTCTCCAATACGAGCTCTGGATTGGAAGTTATACCTTTCCGAAGTTTTGAGAGCCTTATTTTCCCAATGCCATGTGGATCCTCTTCACATGTGTCGTTTCCAAGTTGCTACATTCATGGTGGGAATTCCATCCACCATCTAATCCAATGGCGGGGCTCAATCCCCATTGAACACTTAAGCGAGTGGAGAATTTGGCGTTCGAAACTTCGATGCTTAACATCACTTTTATGTTCTACACACATATGTTTCGAAGTCCCAAACTCCCAAAGTTCCAAAATTTTTCCACGTAGCTCGGGCCTTCGGGCCTTTTCAACTTACCTTTGACACTACGATCCAATCTTTTGGACTCCCGAAGGGTCACCACCTACACATGGTAATGCGGTATACGCAGGGACAAGTATAGGTGGGTTCGGCCCTTTGGAGGACCTAGTTCCAACTCTCCAACCTCTCAATATTTTTGAAGTATCATAATATTTCCATGTAGCTCCATCCTTCAAACCTTTTGTTCTCTCCTCCATGCTACACCCTGAATCCTCTGGAGTCCCGAAGTCCCAAAATCTTGGAGTCTTGGTTACATCACCAACCACTTTGTCCAGAAAGGCATGTACGAGAGGCTGACACATGGTGAGGGTCAGGGGTGACACATGTCCTTAATGATGGACGATTGAGAAGGATCCTGAAGGATATGAGGATCAATGGTCCACGTTACTTCGTCGATTTGGCTTCAAGGTTTTTGACACTACAACAGTTCTATTAATACAGTATGGGAAATTATAACCATGCCCAAGGTGATAAAACATCCAATATAGCTTCCAACTGGCCTTGATCATCACACCTTCCAATCAAGGAAAACATTTTCTAGATTCCCTTCACTAGGGTCCAACTATATCTATATGGCTACCATCCACCACTAGATGTCAATTTGACCCATTGGGATTCTAGAAGTGCCCCAACACTTCCTTTACCACATTCAAGATCAACATTTAATCAACCATTTTACCTTAATTATAATAAATTTTTAATGTCTAATAACATTTGGACTAGTCCCTTAAAACCCAAATGCAATTTTGAGTTATGCTACTTACTAATTATTCTAGTTCATAAATCCAGAGTATCTTTAGGTCATAATCAATCTTAACCATTACACCTAGAATTCTTCCTTTTGTTCAACAACAGTCAGGGATAGAGGCCACCCTCCTCCTCCCACTAGAATTATGGAAGATTAGTTTCCTATCCACCAAGAAAGGTGGGTTGTTGTGATTTCTCACTCAATCACTCTATATTTCAACTGCTCAGTTTATCAGCTTGATTAGAAAAACCTTGCCCAACAATTCTTGTACCCAAAAACAAAATTTGTTTCTCAGTTCCCTTCAAAACTCGAGATCTGTGCATGCTCTTCCTTTTCATAGAATGCTCACCAGACTCATTCCTCTGATTGTGAGGGATTACACACATATACAAGGTTTAACCCTTCATTAAAGCAGTAAAAATTACTACTACAGATTCTTTCCATCCATTCACATCCAAGTCTTGTTATTAGTTCCCATCAGCATAATCCCACTCCTGCAGAATCAACTATCATTTCCCAAAGAAATGATAGGCTTCCTTCGCCACAGATTAGCATGATTCAATCTCGTTAGGTAAAATCCCAAATGTATTTTAATCTACATTCTTCTACTCAAGGAATTTATGCATAAAATTTATGTTTGGAAATAATATTCTCCACAGGCTCATCTTAGCCTTGGTAACCAAATCTTATGATTGTACAACATCATGTACAATTTCATAGTCAAGACATCTTCTTTATTTGGAAACGCTAGCAACACACAGTGCAGATTTCCAAAACATATATAAACAGTAGCAATTTTCATTCCTCTCTTTGGTAGAGATTTGACTAAACCTCTTAGGAATGTCGTAAGATAGAGTGTTACCCCTTAAATTCCTTCAAAAATATTTTCATATGACTCATGCATGAGCCCAAGGAAGCCAAGTGTTGATGTCATGCTATGATACCAATTTGCAACACACCCAACCCCTTAAAAAGGTTTTTTAAGGAATGGGGCATCATAAATTCGCTTTCGTTAAAAATATCATATCCTATGTCTGGGATCTTCATCCTCTTCTTATCTTCAAGATATTTCCCACCACTATCGCCACGCTCCAATCCAAGCTCTGGATCAGAATTTATACCTTTACAAATTTCTCTTAATCTCTCTGAAGTCCCGTAATCTTTCCACATAGCTCCATCATTCTGGCCTTTTGGTCTCTCCACGATGCTATACCCCGAATTATTTTGAATCCCGAAGTCCCGGACTCCCAGAGTCTTGGTTACATCACCAACCACTTTTCCCAGGAGGGCACATACTAAAGGGTGACACATGGTGAGGGTCAAGGGTGACATGTGTCCTTAACGATGAACGACTGAGAAGGATCTCAAAGGATCCAAGGATCGATGGTCCATGTTACTTTGTCACTTTTTCCTTCATGGTTTTTTATGCTAAAGAAGCTCCATTCTCCCAAAGTGGGACTTCACTGAGGTACCATATGTGAAAACCTTTGTTGTTTTATCGAGCGATCAAGAAGGTTCATCAATGGAATCCCCAGATCAATGACTCACAACACTTTGCAACTCTGGAATTTGATATTTTTTTTATCGTGAAGTTTCAACATTCCCAGAGATTCGAACTCCCAGAGATCTGAAGCCAATAAGAGCTACCTCCTTTCAGACTAGCGCAGAGTTTCCAGACCCTGGTCATATGGGTTCTCTGAATTTTTTTAGAGGCTACACACACTTAATTATTGGTCGATAAATTTCTAAGGCCGTGAGCATGAGCCCTTGGTCACATCGATGAAAGTTCTAGGGAATTCTCCCCCTTGTCTACACTCTAAGAGTGTTATACCTCCTAAGATTACAGGCACCCTAAGCAGAATGAAGGGACGCTCCTTGTGTTTCTCCCGGATTTAATAACTTAGAGAGCTCTCCACTCCTACATAGTTGGTGTAGGCTCTATGCACCTTTGCACTTCCTCTCTTGAGCCTAATGAACTCCCTTATCCAGGAGGCCTAGAATAACTAGAACTATACACACGCACACGTGAAACTATTCCCAAGGTCAACGGACTCATATTTCTTTTGTTTTAACTTGAGCCACTACAAGGCTTGAGATTTTAGTTCTACAAAACAACACACTCATGCCAAAGATAAAGGAACACAGTGCAACCATCAAGTGAACATGCACATCTCTAAACATTCACAAGATATCCAACTTTATTTCACAGTTATAGCTCAATTTACACAGAGTATGAGTATACTTATCTTTTACATGTTGCAGCCAACTCACTGACTATGTATGTGTGCCTTTCCACCCAACCATAGGCTCATATGCATTCATTCTTAGCACTCTAGCCACCCCCATGCCAAGCCATGATATCACCAGGGAAATCTTGCACATTCTCAAGGATATTTTCTCTATCTCATCTTTTGATTAGATTTTGTTCTCTGCAAACTCTCAGATATCTCTTTCTATGTCACGGCCTTAGTGAGGTTTATCAAATTCTCTCACATCATCAAGCTCACATCCTTATGTTTATCATTCCACTGGAGAGCTCCGCGCATTCTCTTCTTTGTCTATCTCCCTCCCTTGCACCCATGCATCTCCTTTTGGGGGGGGATGGTTCTCCTTCCTATCATGTTCCTTCTATCAAAAGGAAAATCAGTTTAGCCTAGGTCTGTGGGGCTCTGTGGTACTTCAGGCCAATAGTTTCATGTCTCCTCAGTCAGACCATGCTTCCATTCATGGGGGTGGTTGATTGCTCAACCACCAGTCCTTTTTCATTAATTGATTTCTCTCCTTGGAATATAGAGAGGGTTTTTTATTCCCACCAAGGGGGGATTTGGGATCATACCCATAACGAACCTTCTCCATAGTTTTCCTAAATCTTCCCTCTAGTGATATCATGGATATTACTTCAAGGCTTCACCCCCACGGTCATCTATTGGAAATTCAAAAAATAATACATTTACATCACTCCCATGCCATAGCATCGTAATCCTAATTAATGATTAATTACAAGTTGGGGGAAACAGGGGTGTTAAAATCCCCTCCCCTTTAACAAGGAACATCATCCTCGGTGTTCTTTCTCAGTAACACCTGTCATGTCTTTCTCATTCATTTGATTCATATGTCTTGACCTTCCTTCTTGGTCAATTCCTTTTTTAGACTCTTAAACTCTATCACCTACCTTCAATGATTCTTGGACAACAAGAACATTAATCATCGTCTCATCCGAAAACATTTTACTATTGTTCAAAATTCAAGAGGAAAATTTCATAATCTAGCACAATAATTATCTGTGCATTTTGTAGATTTGCATCCACATGGATGTCTTCTTATCTTGGCTCACTATTTTTCCTTGACATACCATTTTTTTGCATGATCCCAATCAATAGTTTATAAGAATTATCAAAGTCTCCTCTTCCTTGCGGTCACTCACCCTCCAGGCCCAAGCTCAGGCATCCCCTTCTCTGTTATACAGTCCCTCAGGATGTCCATATTTCATTTCCAATGGTTTCTCGCACAAGAAGAGTTCTAGAGACTTCATTGAGCCTTACAGTCAAGGCGTCACTCCATCTTCTGTTACCACAACTCAACATATTCTAGGGCGATCATGGCTTACCACAGGGTTCTCATGTCTCAATAGTAGCCTCTTTCATATTTTCCATATTGATAGCCTTCATTTGTCCTCCCCAAGAAGATCTTTTTGTCTCACTTGTATCACAGGTATACAGAAATTATGAGATATTATCCTCAATTTCAAATTTGGCATTTTCTTGCAAATCTGTCACCCACAGATTTCCAAATTCCACAATTAGTTTCAGATCTGTTCTGCATAGGAACCAGATTCACAGGTCTGGGACTTTCCTTCCCATAGAAGTTTGGCTTAGCAGGAAATTTTTCTTCCTTATGGGCTTACAAAAATTCCATATCCAAGACCCTTTCTTCCTGCAATATCAACATTCCTCGACCAAACAAATTGTTAGTTCTCATGAACATTATATTTTCATCGCACATTTGCAGTGGCTCACAAACAATTTCAGAATTGTGCATATTAACAATAAAATTCAGTTTCTCAAAAAGGCAATACCATTCCTTGCAGTTTGTCTTAGTAGGGAATTGGTCTTCCTTATGGGCTTACAACACTACCATATCCAAGACCCTTTTCTTCCTACAATTTTAGCATTCCTCATCCAAACAAATTGTTAGTTTTCATGCACATTGTCTTTTAAAAATCATGCATACTAACAGTCAAAGTCATTTTCATCTATTCAAGGATACAAAGAAAAATTAAACATCATTATTTACATTTGCATCCTTTCAACATACTAAATTTTCTAGATGAATTTCAAATATCAAATGTCTTTAATCAATGTGCCAATTTTTGTGGCCACATTCACACCCAATGCACCCTTGCATTGATTTCAAGTTTTCCACACTTTATGACAAGTACTTTTCCATGGTGCCTTGGATCTTAGCCAAGCACTTCACCATA
>JASDQU010751082.1:0-29675 GCA_032191745.1 Picea mariana | reverse complement strand
TATCTGCCTCCTTCTCTGGTTTCAAGAGAATTTTTCTCATCATTAAGGATCTTCCACCTTTTGCATCTTCTGCCTCAAAATTTTTCCTCTTCTCTTCTGAAATGTGAGCTTCACCTCCTCCATCTCTTTTTCTATCAGGACATTCAAAAGATTTTTTTTTGATATTTCCACAAACAAAACACTTTATTTCACCTCCTCTTCCTCTGCGTCTTCCTCTTGTTCACGAAAAAGTGTTCTTATTGGCATATTTTCCTCCTTGTGAACTTCCTCCTCTTTCTGGGTGATTATGAGGCTTCTTTTCTTCATCCTTAGGCTTCTGCACTTGGTCCTGGGCAATCTCTTTGCCTTTTCTCTGACCTCTACCTCTACCCCTTTGACCTTGCTTTTGGGCCAATTTTTCTTCTTCCTTCAGAGCAATCTGATAAGAATCTTTCACATTTCTGATTGTCACCATTCTCATCTCATCCTGAATGTCATATCTCATACCATTCATGTATCTAGAGACCTTTTCATCATCACTCTCACGATGACTAGCTCTAATGTTTAGTAAGTAAAACTCTTCAGTGTATTCCTTCAATGTCGTTCCCTTCTATCTCAAATTTTGAATTCTTCGAAACAGGTTAATTTGATAGTCTCTAGCTATAAACTTGGCCTTCATTTTTGCTACCATCCTATCCCATATTTTGATTCTTTTCTTACCTTTGCAACACCTATTAGCCTGTAGTTCATCCCACCATAGTGTTGCATTCCCTTTCAATCTAGTGACAACATGTTTAAGTTTCCTATCTTCTTCGATATCTTCATAATCGAAGTATTTATCTAGAGCTCTAAGCCAATCTAGAAACTCCTCAACATCTAATTTTCCTTCATACATCGTAATGTCCATTTTTTCTCTAGCCCCTATTCTTGCAACATCTTTGAATATACGTTCTTCTGCAGCGTCTTTGGCTACAACTTCTTCTTCGAATCTAGCCTCATTTTCACTTTCATATTCACTAACAACTCTTGTATCAGTAACTCGTCTCTGTGTTGTATCCATAGCATCTAATCAAGCCCGAAGTTCTCTCATTTCCCTTTCCACAACTGGAACGTGCATTGGTCTGTCTTGATGTATTTTGGGTGACATTGTTGTAATCTTCTCTTTACTACATAAATTCAAATTTTGTTATACACAGAATTCAATTTACAACTTGCCTTTTGTCTCCCCCTTCCTACATAAAACAATGATCGTAATCTCTAATACCACCTAATGCAACACCCCTACCTCAGCAGGTTCTGCTTGACCTCCTGGTCTAAGGATCATTCTTAATCTCCCCTTAAGCCGAAATGGATCTTCGATTCCTAGCTGGAATATTCACCCTTGTAACCACAAGTCCTTCTTAGGAGCTACGCTTGTGCAAACAAACACTAGGCACGAACTCTTACCCATGTGACCAACCAATGTGACCATAACCTTTATCCAAAAAGGTATTTCACGAATCATGATTTCAGAGGTATTGGCGTGATATAACTCCAATACTCCACATCCATGAAACCACAAAACCCGATGTGGGACCTCTCCCCAGGACCAGATTTGATGGTCTTCTGTCTCCTCCTAGATCAATGTCCACGATCGCATCATGACTTCACGTTTCGCGATATCAAGATTGTTTGTGTAACACAATCCCAATGCTCCAACTACCCACTTATGAAATGTCAAGATCTGAACTCAATACATCAATGGCTCCCATTGATCCAGATCCAATGGATATTATTCCTCCTGGGATTGTGAGTATTGAAAGGTTATCAACCTTATACTTCCGGTTGATCTACTAGATCCAACGACTCACGCAATTTCATTATTCCTCCCTCTGAGAAATTCCATCGTCCGTTCAGATTTTCAATGGCTTCAAGACAAAGGACTTGGCATCAATTATTTTGGGTCAACCTCTGCAAGGTGACTTCAACCTTCTTCTTTTCCTCGAATCCCTCAAAGTCTCTATCCCTTTTGATCTTGGCTTCTACTGCAAACTCAATAATTCCAAGGGTTCTTTGCGCTCACTCCTTGTAGCACTCATGATAACCATTGATTATCTGACGTCTTCCTCTTTTGTGTACTCCTTACAACAGAAATCCTTCAACCCCTCACTTGGGTTGGAAAATTATAAGAATTCAACCTGCCTGTGCACTCCTTTCATGGCTTTGTGCTATACTCACACTTCTACTGGTATGAGAACAATGGTATCTCTCCTGAGCTTTTCTGAGGTAAAACTCAGAACCTGTCAACACACTCTTTGTGGACCTTCACTACACTCCTTATAGAAATTATCAAGACAAGAAACAATTGAAACTCATTCTCCCTCTCTAAAATACTTCATACATTCAATCATTAAATCATACATACACACAACATTGAAACAAATGCATAACAGAGACTGGAATTAACTGTAAACATACCATTCAATAGATTTAAATAGAATTCATACACACCATGAAATTTGGATGAAATCTTTCTTATATTAATCCAATTTCATTTGTACATGGGTTCTATAGCATCATATATATTCTTATACACTCTTCTGTAGTCTTTGTTCTTCTATTAGCTTGCTCTATAGCTCTCTAATTATTACAACGAGAATAATGATACCATACAATACATACGAGGGATATTTCTAGACTTTTCCCTCCTACAACTCTAGCTATCTAATCGAAATAAAAGCTACAACTACTTTAAATTTAATACAATAAATGCCTCCAACAAATAGATGAGAGAAACTGCACATAATCTGCATTACAACTCAAAACATAAATGTGAATGCATCCTTTCAAGGTATTACATTAATTTCTTATCCTTTCAAATTCAAAATTCTTTCAAAATGTGCGTTGGTGCATATCCAGCTGTCCTCCTCTCTTGTGCTTGCTTTGTTGGCTTGCTTACAATGCTCCTACATCAAATTTCAGGGAAACAAGAGTGTTACAATCTCCCTTAAAAAGGAACATTGTCCTCGGTGCTCTTTCTTTCTCAGTAACACCTGTCATGTCTTTCTCACTCAGTCGCTTCAGAAGTATTGACCTTCTTTCTTGGTCAGGTCATTTTTTAGACTCTTAATCTTCATCACCTTCCTTTAATAATTATTGGACAACAAGCACATTAATCATAGTCTCATGCGAAAACATTTTTTCTGTTCTTCAAGAGTTGAGGAAAATTTCATAATCTAGCATAATACTTATCTGTGCAAATCATATGTTTGCATCCACATGGATGTCTTGTTATCTTGGCTCATTGGTGTTCCTTGACATACCCATTGTGTGCATTATCCCAATCAATAGTTTATAAGAATTATCAAAGTCTCCTCTTCGTTGTGGTCACTCACCCTCCAGGCCCAGGCTCAGGCATCCTCTTCTCTACTATACATTCCCTCGGGTGATCCATCTTGCCTTGCCAAGGATTTCTCACATAAGAATATTTTTAGAGACTTTGTTCAGCCTTACAGTCGAGGTGTCCCTCAGAATTTCTCTATGGAGGCATCCCTCCGGCTTGTGTTACCACAACACAACATATTCTAGGGCGATCATCACTTACCACATGGTTCTCGTGTCTCAACAGTATCTTCTTTCATGCTTTCCATCTTGACAACCTTCATTTGTCCTCCTCAGGAAGATATTTTTTTCTCACCTATATCATAGGTATACATAAATTATGAGATATTATCCTCCATTTCAAATTCAACATTTTCTTGCAAATCTTCACCCACAGATTTCCAAATTCAACATTTAGTTTCATATCTATTATGCACAAGAACCAAATTCATAGGTATGGGACTTTCCTTCCCATAGCAGTTTGGCTCAGCAGGAAATTGGTCTTCATTATGGGCTTACAAAACTGCCATATCCAAGACCCTTTCTTCCTACAATGTCAACATTCCTCAGTCAAACAAATTGTTAGTTCTCATGCACATTATATTTTCGTCACACATTTGCAGTGGCTCACAAACAACTTCATAATTGTGCATACTAACAATCAAATTCACTTTCTCAAAAAGGAAATAACATTCCTTTCAATTTGGCTCAGCAAACAATTTGTCTTCCTTATGGGCTTACAATATTTCCATATCCAAGACCCTTTTTTCCTGTAATTTCAACATTCCTCAGCCAAATAGGTTGTTAGTTTCCATGCACATTATCTTTTCAAAATCATGCATACTAATAGTCCAAGTCATTTTCATCTCTTCAAGGATACAAATCAAAAGGAAACATCATTATTTTCGTATGCATTCTTTCAACATACTAAATTTTCTAGATGCAATTCAAATATCAAATGTCTTTAATCAATGTGCCAATTTTCGTGGCCACATTCACACCCAATGCACCCTTGCATTGATTTCAAGTTTGCCACACTTTATGGCAAGCACTTTTCCATGGTACGTTGGAGCTTAGCCAAGCGCTTCACCATATGTCTTATTCATTCACGTTCATTGTTGCAACAGGACTATGCTTTCGGCTATAGGATGATCACAATCCCAAATCAGCACATATGAAACTAAAATTTTATTTTGAATGAACCCAAAAATTCTTCCTTCATTAGTAACCAGGGTGCCAACACTCATGGCCTCCCAGAATTATCTCTTTTTTAACACCTCTACAATTCAAGTAGAGTATTGGAAGGTCCTCCTTACTTAATGGAAAATCCATTCTCTTCCCTCTTATGAAAACATGCATTTCCTCAATGCATTCCATGCAATGTGCTAACTATGAGCACCTTTATTCCCAATCTCCCTAGATTGGTCACTGTATCCATGGTACTCCTTATTCATGAATTTTCTTTCAAGGATTATAACTCATCCTTGACTAGCATATACATCCTCTCTATATTATTCAGATTCTTCTTTCCTGAATCTTACCCTGCTTGGGTAGCAATGGCATACATTAGCCACTAAAAATTATTTTCATATCTGTAAGAAAATGAAATCTTTTCAAAATGGATTCTTACCAAATCCCTTCATACCTTATGCCATACAAGAATGAACATTTTTATACATTTTTTGGCTACTAGCACCCTTTTGATTTCTTTTACCTCATCAGTAGTGCTTCATGGGGGCTCCCAAAGTCCCTTCAACAATATTTTAACAACAGCCTTCTCATATTCATCCCTTGCTTAAGGTTTTTCACCATTGGCAACTGTCTTTCTCAACAGCTCTAATTCCTTTCTACACATATCATACATCATGATTATATCAACAAAACATATTCATATATGTCCTAGCATATCCTTATGAACTTCTTCACATTATCCTTAATGTTTCCAAAAATGAAACATAAACACTTTTCAATTATTTCTAGGTTCATGTAACCATAATCCTTATGATGTCAAATGCTTACCTGCATTAGCAAATCCATATCTCATACTAGAGAAATAAAACAACATCCAGGAAGGAGTCAAAGAACTCTTCCTTGGTCCAACTCTTCTACACAACCTTGGGTTTTTAGTCCAACTGAGTTACTTTCAAAGGCCTCACTAGCCTTACTTAACGTGGCGCATCCATACCTATTCATTTAATCATACTCAGGGAGTTTATTTCCTTTTACCAGTTGTACTGGTTTCCAAACTACTCTTTTAATCCTACGGCTCTGTTAAACAATTCAGGGTTCTTAAAGTGAGAAATGTTTTCCTCCTTTTCTCCTCCTTTACTTATGAAATCTACTTATTATTATGATATGTCTACTCTTTTCTTGATCAACCTTGGTTAGGATCATCCTAACTCTTAGGATACATCAGCATGCTTTAATAGCAAATCCTTTTGTCCATAATGAATCATGAACATGTGCATCCTACATGTTACCATTTGGTTATCAGAATGGTCAAGATTCATTATTAGTCTGTTATTCATTACATGATTGTTTTCAAAATGTAATCCAAGATTCATATATATATATATATATATATATATATATATATACAAGCTTCTAGCTTGTTGCTTATTTCTCAGGAGTCAATAAGGTTGTGACTATGTTCTCCTGATAGAGTCTTCACACGGTTTCTCCATAGGGAAATCCTTCAGCATGCAAATTCCTTATTGCATATCCTTCACTATTTCTGATAGCCTCAACCTTGAGTTGGCTTTAGCTGGGTACCAAATATTTCATAAGGAATATAAACGTGCATCTTTGTCATGCATCCAAATAATGTATCCACACATATTCTGGTTTTGTTAACCTACATCCATGATGTGCTTAACCATATGCATAATCATAAGCATGTTCACAATGATTCTTCACAATCACCTCATTATTGTTCACAATGATTCTCATGTGGCCCTCAAAGGTAGAATCATTTGCCTCTTATCATGACATCATAGCACCCTTGCTTGACCACTCTTTCTTCTATTTATACTAGTCTTTCTTGAGGGGATAGATTGCATTCCCCTTAAGATATCATTTAAAACAAAACATTCATGACTCTTCAAAATAGAGTTAACCATTCATCCATGGTATGCACTTAATCTTGGCAAGTGCATTTGTTTCTTACATATCACTCATCAAGACATCCATATTGTGCCTTTAGTATACATTTATCCTTACATCATGCATGTTCATCACTTTCACATTTAACATATTTCATACCTAATTGGTATAAATATCAGTCTTCATTTCAATAAGCCTCACAATGCATTAACACATGCATTCAAACACATACAAACCTAGACAAACATTCATCATCCAAGCTCATTGCTTGCACCCTTTCCATGTCATACATGCACATGGACATATCAGACTTCCAAATCCTCCCCCAACGATATTGTTTCCATCCTTATGTCAAGCCTCATAGGGACACTCAACATTGAGTTTCCCTCTCAGTTGATATCATGCAGTCGTTCACAAGATATCCACCTGGTAGTTTAACATACATAGTCATAACTATGTTTCCCTTTCTATCTGATAACAGCTAGCAAGAAAACACTCTTGCATCAACTTTCATGAAAACATTTCCAACTCTTAAATATAGTCTAGGAATATATAACCATGCCCAAGGTGATAAAACAACCAATCTAGCTTCCAATTGGTTTTGATAAGCATACCTTTCGATCAAGGAAATCCTTTTCTAGATTCCCTTCACTAGGGTCCAACTATATCTATATGGATACCATCCACCACTGGATGTCAATCTGGCCCATTGGGATTCTAGAAGTGCCCCAAAACTTCCTTTACCACATTTGGGATCGACATTTAATCAACCATTTTACCTTAATTATAATAAATTTTTAATTTCTAATAACATTTGGACTATTCCCTTAAAGCCTAAATGCAATTTCGAGTTATGTTACTTACTAAGTATTCTAGTTCATAAATCCAGAGTATGTTTAGGTCATAATCAGTCTTAACCATTACACCTAGAATTCTTCCTTTTGTTCAACAATAGTCAAGGATGAAGGCCACTCTCCTCCTCCCACAAGCATTTTTGCAGATTATTTTCCTATCCACCAAGCAAGGGAGGTTGTTGTGATTTATCACTTAATCACTCTATATTTCTATAGTTTTGTTTATCATATTGATTAGAAAAACCTTGCCCAACAATTCCTGTACCTAGAAAAAAAAATTGTTTCTCAGTTCCCTTCAAAACCTAAGAGTTGTGCATGCTCTCCCTTTTCATAGAATGGTCACCATACCCATTCCTTTGTTTGTGAGGGATTATACACATATACAAGGTTTTACCCTTCATTAAAGAAGTAATTATTACTGCTATGGATCCTTTCCATCCGTTCACATCCAAGTCTTTCTATTAGTGCCCATCGGCATAATCCCACTCCTGTAGGATCAGTTATCTTTTCCCAAAGAAATTATAGGCTTCATTTTCCATAGACTAGCATGATTCAATCTCGTTGAGTAAAATCCCAACTGTATTTTAATCTACATCCTTCTATTAAAGGAATTTATGAAGAAAATTTATGTTTGGCAGTAATGTTCTCCACAGGCTCATCTTAGCCTTGGCAACCAAATCTTATGATTGTACAACAACACGTATAATTGCACAATGAATTCAGATTCTTTATTTGGAAATGCTAGCAACACATAGTGCATATTTCCAAAACATCTATAAATAGCAGCAGGTTCCATTCTTCTCTTTAGTAGAGGTTTGACTAAACCTCTTAGGAATGCAGTAATATAGGGTGTTACCCCTTAAATTCCTCCAAAATTATTTTCATATGACTTGTGCATGACCCCAAGCAGGCCAAGTGTTGATTTCATGCTCTGATACCAATTTGTAACACACCCAACTCCTTAAAAAGGATTTTTAAGGAATGGGGCATCATAAATTCTCTTTCATTAAACATATTGGATCACATGTCTGAGATCTTCATCCTCTTATGCTCGTCAAGATATTTCCCACTACTATCAGCACGCTCCAATTTGAGCTCTATATCAAAAGTTATACCTTTCCCAAGTGTTGCGAGCCTTATTATCCCAAGGCAGCATGGATCCCACGTGGATCTTCCTCACAGATGTCATCTCCAAGTTCCTACATCCATGGTGGGAAGTCCATTCACCATCCAATCCAATGTTGGGGCTTGTTCCCCATTGAACAATTAAGCGAGGGGAGAATTCGGCGTTCGTCACTTCATCTCTTAACACCTCTTTTTCGTTCTGCATACATATGTTCTGGAATCCCAAACTCCCAAATTTTTGAAATGTTGCCACGTAGCTCAAGCCTTCAGTTATTTTCAAATTACCTTTGACAATACGCTCCAATCCTTTGGAGTCTTGAAGTCTTGGACTCCCTGTTGTTGGGAAAATCTCCCTACGGACTAGCAAATAGAGTTCAAACTTTGCATGCAGATATGACAGAAGAGAAATTACTTTCTACCTTCATCCCTAGATTTAAATGCTCTTTTCTTAGTAAATGCATGGAAATATCAACCTACCTCGTTCCCAGCATTTGATTTCGATCCTCCATTGTGCTTGATTCCTTGTTCGCAATACTCCTTCCAAAGTTTGCATGCATCCAAAACAAGCAACAACTATGCATGGATACTACTTATATACTAATGGGTTAGAAATCCAAACATAAACTAATCAAACCATAAAAATTTCATGAATTGGGATGGGAAAATCACTTTCTTTATTACTTTGAATGAGTCAACTTACAAAAGTTGAGACTGACCACCGCTCCTTGAACCTGATCTTGGGCTCCTCTTCTTCTGTCCTCCAACTGCTTTGCTTTGAATCTCCTTTGGCATAAGGAAAGGCTAAAGGGTTGGGACAATGGGAATACGTAAATGGGCAGAGTTTCTTTGCTATATTTTTTCATCTTCCAAATGGTACCCCTACCCCTTCATTTATAGGCTAGAAGGAGCTAGGTATTTGGACGAACCCTCGGCCATGCATGGTCGGGAGTTTCAGTTAACTCACCCATAGATTTTTGTTTCATTGACAACTTTCCTTTTTTCATGCTTTTGTCGGTCCACGCAGGTTTTTCTGGGTCAGTCAGCGTGTACACACATGCAGTAATGGATTAGGACGTGTGGGCCTTTATACAAGAGGATTTTCAAAGAGTTGTTCAACAGTGTTTTGGAAAAGAAGGGATATGAGTTGGTCTGATTTCAAGTAAGCATGTGTGGTGCAATTTAGGGTTATAACAGATGCCCCCTAATGTGTGAGGTCAGAAGAGCATCCGATGGCCGAAATACATTACCAATCTTTACTGATGTACCGAACAATTGAACCCAAGGATCAGGAACTGGGAGGTGTCGTCTGCAAAATAACAAATGTCTCACCGAGGTGAGCATACCCATGCTCGGGATAAAATAGAACCATGGCTACCAATCAAATACACTGTAGATCCATGTCAAATAACTATAAAGAGTAGCCACGAACAATACACAGTGGAGCTACATCTCGAAATCAGAAAGATATACATATAGAGTATCCATCTTCCAGAAGTTGATTCAGCCTGATGGTCGGAGATGATATCTTCAGAGCTCGAGCAACAACTTCAAAATATTAAAAACTCGGGTAGGAGTGTAATATGAGTGTACAACTGCACTACCCAGAGGTCTTCGATGGCTCATCAGTCATGGACTTGATAATCTTGATGATCATACTGAAAGCTTCAGTGATTTCGAACAAGGACTTGATTGGATGTTCAGAATGGTCGAGCATGAGGACAAGAGAAATATTGCAGAGGGGTCGAATCAAGCTTGGCGATAAACTTCCCTTGGATAATAGCACGACAAATGATGAGACTCAGGTATCATGTATGTTAATCATAAGTCTATGAAGCAGGAGTCAATGCAAACTCTCCATAAGTTTGGAAGGATAACCAAATGGTGGAGGACACAACTCTATATAGCGAGAAAAAGATTCCTAAGTTTGTACTACATCCCATAGTCTGATGAACAAACGGACAGATGTGATTTATCCAAGGGCGACTCATTATGCTACCAATAAAGAAAATACTTTTCCCTTCCTCTTTTTGGGGTATATTTGATTTTTTTTTTCTATTCAATAATTGTGGAAAAAGAATAAAGGAATATTACGTTACAAGGGAGGAACGAGTGTGGCAAACATATAAGCTCAAGGAATAAGAACAACGCTAATGTTATAGTAGAATGATACTTGGGAAAAATCTTCCGGGGGCCAAAGGTGTTAGGACGCAAAAGAAAACGGTTACAAGGCTGGTGTATAAGGTATGCAAACGCGGTTAACAAAACACACAATGGTAACGTCCTTCGATGTAAGTTTAACAAGACCAGAGAAGGTAAGCTCAGTGTTTTTTCATATTTAGAGAGTCTGAAAAAACATAAAAGGAGACTCCATTGGGATATCTTTTTTGAAGATAGTCCAGTTGGTTCGAAAAAGGGTAAACTAGCACCGATTAGATGTCGATTCAAAACCATTTTAACGAGTGTGACAAGGACAAGATCACTCAACTATTTTTTCATTTTTAAGGAGTCTAAAAAGAGCTTAACTATGGACTCTGTCAGGAATATTCTTCTGGACCAATTTAACGAGTGTGAAAGAATAAGTTCACTCGACGATCTTTTCAATTTTAGGGAGTCTGAAAAGAGCTTAACTATGGACTCTGTGGGCCTTCCTTTTTCATAATTTTAGTCCCTCGGGCCTGAAAAAGTGATAAATTTATACCTGAGAGTACTCTTATAAAGAACGAAAGTTTCATAGAGTATACCTTTGTTTGTACAATTGACCGTCTGAACCGAAAAATGGGTAAACTACCGATGGACAGACGTGACTTCAAATTTCATTTTAACGAGCATGAAAGGCCACAAGATCACTCGACATATTTTCATGTTTAGAAGGTCTGAAAAGGGATTAAAAGGAGACCCATTGTTTTTTGGGAGTCCTGAGGGTGAGATCAAGAGAGAAGAAGAATCATGCAAATGAGGCTCAAACTCATATTTCAGAAAGACTATAAGGACTCACGAGCCTACAGTGTGTTAGAGACGGCATGGACACCATAATGCAACCAGGACCTACCTAGGGCATCCATGTTCTGGTAAGCTCTACTGCAAGGTTGCAACACTTCTAAAGTAGATATGACGGTTCTATGTTAAAACCTGATGGGATCGATCCTATGGCAGATAAAAAAGACAATGAGACACAAAAGTCGGGGTAGTAACCTAACCTTTATGCTCCAGTTGATTCTTGGAAAAAATTTCATGGACCGTCAAAAGTTTCTCAAAACTCAAAAAAAAGTGTCCCAATACCTGATCAAATCCCTCCCAAATAACTCATGAATCACTCTAAATGTTTTTTGGTATAAAGAAACTGATAAGGGAGGCCAAAAAAATGACAAAAAGAGGCCAAAAAGTCTATAAATAGAAGCTAGTAGCTCATTATCACCATTTTTGATTTGAAAATTGACTCTGGAGCCAAAAGACCCCCTTTGATAAAAACAGTGATTTCAGGAGCTACAATGGACGAAACGAACTTCCGCTTGGAACAAGTACAAACTCCCTTATCTAGCTATTCAATTATTTAATTTTTCTTTTGATTTTGTTTTTTGGGTGGGCGTTGACCTTTAAAAGGTCGGCCCTAGGTCCACGCAGGCTGTCTCTGGACAGGTCGCGTGTACACTCAGGAAGAGTAAAGCCTTCCCATGTGTACACATGACTGTCACTTAGACAGCATGCGTGGAGCTCCTTTTATAGCAAAAAAAACTAAACAGCCCTTACTAAACCTCCTGAACGTTTTTGTGTTGGCATGATGTATGTCTACTAGACGAAAAGGGAGCATGAAGCAATCAATGAGTTGGTTGCGGGAGATCCAAATGTCATGGTTGCATTGATGCAATGTGGTTTACTTAAGTTCTTCCTCTGTCCATTTATGCAAGTGAAACCGAAGCTACTGAATGCCTTGATTGACTATTGGCACCCTGATGCAGAGGCCTTAATGCTAGAGGGGCAATCACTGGTGCCCATCACCGAGGATATCTATTTTTTGAATGGCCTCTCAAGAAGAGGGGAACCAGTCAATTTCTGGACATTTTCAATGGGGCTACTTAATATAGCGGACTTGATAGCCCTTCACTGTGAGGCTTGAACTAACCGTTTGAGCTCCCAAGTGCCCATCAGCAACATCACTGACCTATCGCTGCAGGCGATATTATTGTTGATTGGGAAGATTACCAGTTCAGCATCCTTGCATCAGGCATCTCACGCACATATGAGCTGTGTTGTCCAGTGCTTGAATGCACAGATTTTTTATTGGAGTACCACACTACTTGAGTGTATGAAGAGGCAATTGACAGATTGCCGACAGTGGACATAGAGTAACTTCGAGTTCGAGAAGATTTTGTGTTCATTCTTCTTTGAGACAGTTCCGAGATTTAGTCCTCGAGAAGTGGTACGAGGACATCAGGCCTCTTTTCCTGCAGTATGTAGATGGGCAGTATTACTGCCGCGCCAGGGTGGTGGAAGGACCAATGAGTCCTTCGACGATGACTTTTTTGCATGTTTTTCACGATAGATCCCTGTGATCAAGGATTACCCATATGCAAGGATAGACTTTTCTAGAGATCCTGAGATACTTGTGCCTCCTAGTGAGGAGCGAGGGGAGATGGGTAAGTCTCCACCTTTGTAGTTTTTTTGTTGTATATGTAATTTTTATGTCATTTTTGTTATATATATCATTTTTTTTTATATGCCATAGTATTTGATGGATATATGTTTGTTGTATGCAGATGTGGGACCAGTGTGACCTGCCGATTTTACATGGAACAGACGTCATCCTTGGCCAGAAGTCGTAGATGTCGCCATTAGGGGACCAGAAGTAGCAGGAAACCTCCCAACCGGGGAGGCTAAGAGGGTACTTAGACTATTTGAGCAGAACTTCACTGCACTCACTCGCACAGTCCCGATGGAAGAGATAGAGGACCTGTCTCCATCCATGCAGCCTCATGTAGTGGGGGCACCTCAGACGTGGGTCCGATTGTTTAGGTGTTTAGCCCATGTTGTGGACCAGTATAACAGGGCACATAGGCCCTGAACCTATTTAGATTTTTTATGTGCCACGAGCACTACTTGTATATATTTCTTGAGGGCATAAGCCTTGTGACTTGTTATTGGTCCTATTTTTGAGGTGCTTATGTCCATCTATGTACTCTGGTTACTTTATGATGTTATATATGGTTTTTTGATCTTTTGTGTCTTATGGATCACGTGTGAAAAAATGTATTTACATGCTTATGTCAATGTTCTTTCATATGTGTGCAAGATGCCAATCTAAAATTTGATTAGCTAGAGTATTTGTAATTTGGTTTAATCTCCTAGGGATATGAAAATACGTAATATAATCAAAGTTTCGTTCTAAGAGATGTACCCTAAGGAATCGTCGGTGTAAGGTTGGATCATGAACCCAGTATACTCTATTTAGCTGAGACACAACCAGTTGAACGTCGATATAGACCCGGAGATGAGAGATACCCAATGCCAAGGTGTCACGAAGAAACTCAATAATTGCACTATACTCGGCAACATTATTTGTGGTGTCACCTAAGCATATACCTCCAGAAGATAACAATTGGCCTTGAGGTGTAAAGATTACCCAAGCTGCGAAGACAAGCCTTCGAGTGTGCCGAATAGCATCGTCTACATACCCAACGAACACCTTGGAATCCCTTGACATCTGCCATATTGACGAAAGATAACATCAATGACACGTCCATAAAACTTAAAAGAAACTAAAAAGTAATAGTACAAAGACTATACATATGTTACAAAAAGTTACCCACAGTGACCTGCCTATGAGTAATACTTCTTGAGGTAGAGCCCATTTCTAGGCTCCGCCAAAGCATTCCCTTCAAAATCAACTAGACAATAAGCACCCTTTTTTAATACCTCTTTGATGATGAAGGGTCTGAACCACATGGGTTTGAATTTTCCTGCCCCCAGGGGGTCCTTCTCTTGGTCATAGACCAGGACAAGGTCACCTTCAGATAAAATCTGAGGATGAACAAACCTATCATACTGACACTTGACCTTATGTTTGTGAGCCTCGTTGGCTAGGGCCACATCACAATGCTACTCATTGAGCTGCTCAAGGTGTGCTAACCGTTCTTCGAGTGGAGAAGTGTCTGGCAATAATTGTACTGCCAAATTTAGATATGGGATCTGACATTCGATGGGCAAGACTACCTCCACCCCGTAAATGAGTTGAAAAGGTGAGAAACTGGTTGCAGTCTTAACAGATGTTCGATAAGACCATAATTCCAAGTATAACATCAAATGCCAATTTGACTTGGCTGAGTTGATAGTTCATTGTAGAATAGTCTTAAGAGTTTTGTTTACAACTTCCACCTGCCCATTGGCTTGGGGGTAGTAGGGTGATGAATGCTCTTGTCGTAATCCAAGATTTCATGTTAATTCGTTCATCATTTGGTTCTGAAAGCGACTACCATGGTCAATAACAATCTCTCTCGGAACGCCAAACCTTGCTATAATCTGGTTGAATAAAAAGAGAGTTGTAGTCACTCCATCATCTTTAAACGTTGGCATAGCTTCGACCCACTTAGTGAAGTAGTCAATAGCTACGATGATATAGTGGTGCCCCCTTGTTGAAGGGGGGTTTCAAGTAGTGTAATCAATCCCCCATTTGGTGAAAGGACCAACTATGATGACAGGAAACATGGGAGTGGGATGTGCCCTCATCTTCCGAGAGAAGATTTGGCACAGATGGCACTTCTTGACTGATTCCATACAATCTTTGATAAGTGTCGGCCAAAAATAACCTGCTCGTAGAATATTTTCGGTTGTTTCCAACCCATACAGATGATCGCCACAAGCTCCGATATGGCAATCGTTGAGCATGATGATTGCCTCCTCATGTGTGAGACATCGACATAAGATGCAGTCTACACCTCTCTGATACAATGTATCATTAAGTATGAGATAATTCTTAGCCTAATAGCATATACACCGACCCTCATCATGAGAAGAAGAAGTGGGGAACTTCAAAGTCTGGAGATAGATAAGTATATCTCTGTACCAGGGATCTGAAGATGTGATCAAAAACATATATCCCAGGATAGGCGATTCTTCAGGCACAACGTCACCTGACTCAACCGGAAGTTCCAAAATAAGCTCTGTGAAGACCAATGACTTTTTGGACTTTGCTGAAATGAAGTCTAAGTCAAACTCCTGAAGGATGACTATCCATCTACTGATTTTTCCGCCTATTACCCATCATGTCAACATGTACTGGAATGGATTCATGACAACAATGACGGTGGTCTTTCGAAACAGAACATAATGACGGAACCATTGAACAGCATGAACTACCGCCAATGAAATTTTTTCAATATGAGAATAATTGAGTTCCGGTCCTACAAGGCCTCAGCTCAGGTAATAGATCATGTATTCCGCGAACAAATCATATTCCTAAACTAAAACTATGCCAATGGTTGACTCTGCTGCAGCTAGATATAATAAGAAATCTTTGTTATAGTTAGGTGGTCGTAGCAGAGGGGCAGTTGTGAGGATGTGTTTTAATGCATCGAAAGAGTGCTGAGCGGCATCGTCCCAGTAAAAAGGAACATCTTTCTTCAGTAAGCGCATAAAGCCCTTGGTGATTTCGGCATAGTTGGCGATGAAGCGTCGTAAAAATTTTGCCTTGCCTTGTAGACTCTGAAGTTGAAGAATTGTGCGTGGGGGGGGCAAATGGATTATTGCCTCCACCTTGAGAGGATCGACCATGATCCCTTTTGTTGATACGATGAAACCTAACAAACGTCCTGACATTACGCAAAAGCTGCACTTGTTTGGATTCAAGCGAATCTGAAAGTAGCGACAACGTTCGAAGATAAGTCTAAGGTGTGTGGGATGATCTGTTCTCTTGCGAGATCGTGATGCTAAATCATCTAGATAGGCCTCGACTATATGCTTGAGATCATGAAAGGCAAAAGAAATGGCCCAATGGAATGTGGTTCTAGCATTTTTAAGACCAAAAGGCATCTTACGATATGCAAATGTACCCCACGGACAAATGAATGTCATTTTGTGTTGGTCTTCGAGTTTGATTTGGATTTGATTATATCCTGAAAAACCATCCATGAAAGAAAAGGCTTCGCAACCAGCACATTCATCAATGATCTGGTCAATTAATGGTGTTGGAAATTTATCTTTTGGACATACCTTGTTCAAATCACAGAAGTCGGTACATACGCGAGTCGTGCTTTTTTTTTTATTGACCATCACAGGATTTGACACCCATTGAGTCAAATGGATAGGATAGATAAAACCCGCCTTTAGAAATTTCTCAACCTCAATCTTGATGGTTGTTGCTTTCTTGGGATTAACTAGACGAAGCTTCTATCAAACAGGCTTGGCATCAGGATAAGTTGTGATTTCATGTTCAACTATTTTTGGATCGATGCCTGGCATTTCCTCATATGACCAGGCAAAAACGTCACAGAATTCTTTGAAAAGATCTGTATAGATTTGAATCTCTTCGGGAGATCAATCCGCTAAGACGAAGACGTTCTCCATGATGCCAAGGTTTCGAGAGATGTTGATTGGTATAGTTTCAGTGATAGTTTCCATATTTCCCTCAGCATAAATTTTATGTGTAGCTAAGAGATTAATAAGACACGATTGATCTCCCGTCATGGTCACGGTGAATTCTCCTACTTCGATTCGGCTTAACTCTAGGAGAAAATATGATCTATGATGAAGATCTTCCCAAGGTTTTTCCGGACTAGTCATTGCTTCAATTACTTCTTCATCAGAAGGAAATACCAAGTCTAATGAATCAATGTTAGCGAGAGAACCCTGAGCCCAAATAGGCTCTAGAAGAGGATTGAAATATTGTGCAGGAGTCGGATCAGGGTTAGCTGAAGCTTGTTGGACTAAAGAGTACGCTACTTCAGCGGAAGACAAGGGCATGGACATGCCTGGGTGCCCTATCTCATCCATCGTGGCTGATGGGGAAGGAAGTATCCATGGATCCTCGAAGTAAGTCGCGCGGAAAGATGAAACTTGAAAAATATCAACCTTATGGTGATTAGATATAAATTTGATATCATCGTTAGGAGGTGGGTAATCGAAGGTACCCATCAAGGATGGGCACAAACCAACTCCTATGTTGATGGCACCTGGTTGAATATTATCAATCATCGAGACCGTGGATGCCCCCAAAGCTGGGTCAAGTTTGGAGAAAGACAATTGATCAATGGTCACTATCCAGCCCTCATGTGGAAACAACAAGACCTAACAAGAGTTTATATTTGAGGGGAGCATTGACTACCTATATTTCGACACACATGGTCTTCCCTCCTAACTGCACGGGGAAAGAAGGAACGATGCCATGTGGTCGGAACAAACGACCATCGAAAGCAGTGAGGAGAGTAGGTGATGGAAACAAAATAGGCTGGCTAATGGCCTTCCAACATGCCAATGACATAACACATGTCGAGGCACCCTCATCGACCACCGTGCGAAAGATATTCCGAGTAAAAGTTTTCATGGGATAAGCCACTACTATCTGAAACGCTATGTGGTAAGGCAGATGAGGTTTTAATTCGGTTGTATCTAACATGATGGTACCCAGATTACAAGTCTCAGTAGAGACCAAAGCAGTTAACAAGGCTTTCCTCTGAGTAGAGTAGCTTTGGAGGACCTCCAAAGCAGACATCACGCAAGGGGTTTGTGATAAATCGTCCACTACAGAGTAGTTCTCGACAGCCCTTACATTTGAGTTATGAGAATCCTTTTTAAATGCACCTTTTGGAACGTGTGTCATTGTTTCTCCCAACGTCTTCTCAGTCTATAGAGGAAGAGATGGGAGATCAGCTTCTTTACCCTTCTCAGAAGTGCTTGGTTTACTATAACCATGTGCTCTAGTTGATATGAAAGCTTCACCCCTAACCATATATACGTTCGCGGATGTGGAGTTGTTCGGAGGCGGGCCGGTTTCTTGGCTGCCCCCTTCCGTGCTTGCAGAGGCTTGAGTTAGATTTTTCCCATGTTGAAATGGATTAGTCAACACTGCCTGTTGTTGCTGTGTGACAAACTTTTGGGCCTCTGCAAGTCAAGGACATAGATGCGTCGGGTGGTCTTCTGCACACAATTTGTACGGATAACGCGCCTTTCATTTTTCAGTGTTGTCCTCACCAACATTATCGTTGGGATTTTTATCCCCCTTACCCTTCTTTCGTTGTTTTTTCTTCCCTTCAGGCTATTGGGTGGCCTTTAGGTTAGTCGACTGCACTGTGTGTACTTCCGATGTTTTGGTAGGGGGAGTAGCCAAAGAAGTATTTTGGTTGGTCGATGTGTGTTGTATGGATAACTACTGCAACTACTTTGTCAATTGCTCAGCGGGCTTGATTTATGCTGAACCGAAAATACCATCGGCATGTGGTCCAGCTCTCTGTCTAGTTTTCTCCAGTATTGAACATGGCGCATTTGGCAAGATGTTGTATAATAAATCTGAATGAGAATAGATGAGCTCAAACTATTGAGCCCTCATGATGGTGTCTTCTTCAGAGAAAAATCCTGACATCGCAACGTCTTTGGATAACTGCGGGACCAAAGACTTAAGGAACCACTCAAGCAGGAATGTTGGTGGGACTGGTACCTTGATTAAACTCTTTCGGCGTCTCCATTCTTGGATGTGATCAAAGATATGGTCCATTGTTTTCTGTTCGAAATTGGCGAGTAGCTTTGTGCCAGCATCGTATCTCATAGGTAACTGGAAATGGTTCAGGAAATCCATTGCCAGTTCGCCAAAAGAATAGTATCTTGAGTGATTGAGCTCAATGTACCATTTCGTGGCACTCCCAATGAGAGTACGTTGAAACAATCGCAATTGTATGGAGTCATCTTTCAATGAGTTAGATGAGCACCAAAGATGGAAGGTAGTCACGTGATCTCCTGGATCTTTGTTAGGCTTGGCTTTGAACTTTGGAATCTCTGAAGGCAACTTCGTTGACATAGGAGGCCAATGCGGATCGTGACAAATGGGGTCATTCAACAACCTTGTCAAATCTGGCAAGTGTAATGTCGCCAGGAATGGTAATTTGGGTTGTCGTTGATAACCAGGGAAAAAGGGACCTAGAGTTTGGCTGGCCCTAGGTTGCCAAGAAAAGTTTGGTTGTTGGCCCGGATTCTAGTAAAAACCATGGCCTTGGCCAGCGTAAGGATTTTGCATATGTGGAGACATCATCGGCTGATTTCCCAAATAGGACATAGATTTTTGGGCATGCATTGTATTTGAAGGACTTTGGGAAGGATTACCCCATGTCGGTCCTGTGGGGATAGGAATAGTAGTTTGTCTGGGGTTCCATTGATTGTGGAAAGAATTACCCCAGATCAACATTCTGGAGGAGGGAACGGATCCTTACCCTGAATTCCAAGGTCCTGTTAGGTTTTCCCCCTGTGCAGGAATAGTACCCTGCACAGGAGTAGATTGTCCAAAAATGGGGTTGCCTCCAGTCGGGAAAGTGGCTGACGAGAAGGTATTGTTACCAAGCATTCCATTCCAAGAAAATGGTGTCGAACCTACCAGCATACTATGCGAAGGTGTTCCTTGACTCCCCGCTCCAAATAAACTATTGTGTGTAGGTTGCCCGGTGGATTTTTGATGTGAACCATCGAGTGAAGGGGAAAAAGGAGGGATATGACCTCCTCTATAAGGAAAAGTGTTAAAAGGGACAGGAGTGTCCCCCATGTGACCTTGCAGAGGAGCACTAGAGCTCCCTGCCCCCAGACCCAAAGTCTGTAAAGTGGAGTAGGAAAGTATAAGACTTGTACCTGAACTAGGCATACCGTATGAGAACGGAGGGCATGTCACACTAGGTGTGAAAGGGGTTGTGACCGTTGCCAAAGATGGGTTCGGACCACTATGCGAAGTAGTTGCGGTCGACACCATGGTGGCTCGGACCGACGACGGTAGGTTAGGAGATAACAGCTCTCCTATGGTGACAACCGTGGTGGGAATTGAAGAATTCCCAGAAGGAGTAATAGCATTTATTTCCATTGTTGTGTGCGACACTGTCTGGCGCTCGTAAAATTGAATTGGTACAATGAAAGGTGCCAAGAGATCAGTGGTTAGGGTTTCAACCGAGCCAAGAGAAGTTCCTTCAAGGTCCAAAATGGTCGATTCCTCCAGGGGTTGTTCAGGCACAATGGTTTGTAACCCGGTCGCTTCAAAAGACCCTTTTTGGTATAGCTTTTGCTTTAATGGTGGCGGGGGTGGCTCCAGTGTAACCGGCGGCAGGCCAAGAAGCCTTCGTGACTGGCGGAGCTCGAGATCCTACACTATGTGAGAAGATACAAGACACTATATGGTAGTCTAAACATTCAAAAGTAACACATGCTAAAAAAATTCCCTAGGAGATAAGACAAGCAAACACTAAATTAATTGGAAGAACAGTGACAACAACCAACACTACAGCAACTTACCGGTGCAAGTGCAACTCGAACACTGAAGCACCCTCCGGGTATACTCTGCAAAGCATGGCCTGATGTTTTTCCTAGGTACCATGGTATACCCCCACAGTCACATGTGTATGTCCCTAAAAATATTGGCAACTAGGTTGCCAGCACGCGAACAGTCACCAGGCGGGTACAGTCGAAAGTTGGGTAGACCACAATGAGCAGGGTATCGAGCCCGAAACCTGTCAAGGGTATTGAGAGTAAACATTCTGGAAGAAAATTGAGGACCTTGAATAGATTCGAGACCCACAAAGCCCCGTGGAAAATGCAAACAACAAAATCCCAAAACAAGCCCTCTATATGTGTTCTCCACTACGATTGGTCCAGCTTTGGAGGGGTTATCTCCACTACCTTTTCTCACACGACCTCATGTTTATCCCCTATGTTAGAGGGGGGTCCCAGATAAATTTCATGAAACTGGAATCAAAAACTCCCTATCTCATACTCTAATGTTTGATTTTAAATGGCCTTGAAGAGTTTCCTCTCCAACCTAATCCAAGGCCCTAGTCCTGAACTAGTTTGTGAACCCTATAAACATAAAAGTATAGTAGATTTTAAATTTAGCATTACTTTTATGGATTTGTCTTATTTCAAGGGGTATGAGGGTGAAACTAATGATGTGTAAAAGACAAAAGCAAAAAATGAATGAAAAATCAAGAAACAAAACTTTTACTGAATGCAAAATTTCAACAACTTTTCAAAAAAAAAAGAATTTTGTTTTTTTGTTTTTAATTTTTCTAAGATTTTGGACAGCAAACTCAAAGGAATTTCACTCGACTACGAGCTACTTATGATCTAAGTGAACTACAAAAACTTATGAAATAAAATACTTTTCCCTAGATAATGATGTAGAAACACACTCTTCAACCAAATAAGAAAATGAAAAGAGATTTTTTTTATTTATTTAAATGCTAGTAAAGCAAGAAAGGGAAAATACCGACAAGCAAAAAACCAAGAAAAACAATTTTGGCCTAAATTGCAGATCGCAAAGAATCAGGTCAAAAATCACACACTAGAAATTTTAAAAACAATGACTCTCACACTTGTCTAAAAACCTTAAAAATTCTTTTATTTTTATGAGAAAAAGAAAGCTAAGAGTAAAGTTAATCCTAAGCTACTGACTGTTCAAGCAGAGATTCAAACACCTGAGAGGAGTAAATCTTATCAAGGGAAAGGATGACTGCTTTACCCTTAACAAAAAGTATCATGTATAAGAACACGACTATTACTCAAACAACACACGTGCGAACGTGGGCTGAACAGAGACAGAGGGTGTGTACATGCGAGCTGACCTTGTACATGCCACGTGTATATCTAAACTCTAAGAAAAAATGAAAATAGACAGACCAAACCAAGAAAAGACCACTGATATTGATAACTAGGATCCCTTGAAGGCTTGGATACTCTTTCTAACAGAAAAACAAATAATATAAGGAAAAAATGATAAAGCAAAAAAAATCTGAGATAGGACTGCTAGCAAACAAGACTTCAGACAGAATTCTAGAAAACCCCCTGAGAATGTGTGATTTTGACAGGGAAGAGGATGACTACCTCTGAGGTTCTTTGAACTCTACAGGCTACTGCTACCTCTACAACTAGCATTCACACGAGGGATGTAAGAGAGTAGGGTGTGGTTACACGCGTGCAGACCTTGTGCAGGCCATGTGTACCTCTGTGGGTTCCAAAAAACACAGTCAAGCAAGAGACAAAGAAATCTCGTATGGAAAACCAGACTCCCTGCTAGCTCAAACCTTACAGAAACTAAAAGAAAAAATAGGCAAGAAAAACTAGTCTGTAAAACTACCCAAAAACAAAATAAAATTCCAGGAACCCTAGAGAGTGTCCCTAGTATGGTCGCCAATTCTTTTGTTGGGAAAATCTCCCCGCGGACTACCAAATAGAGTTCAGACTTTGCATGCAGATATGATCGAAGAGAAATTACTTTCTACCTTCATCCCTAAATTTAAATCCCCTTTTCTTAGTAAATGCATGGAAAGATCAACCTACCTCGTTCACGACGTTTGATGTCGATCCTCCATTATTCTCGATTCCTTGTTCGCAATACTCCTTCCAAAGATGACCTACATCCAATACAAGCAACAACTATGCATGCATAATACTTATATACTAACGGGTTATAAATCCAAACATAAACTAATCAAACCATAAAAATTTCATGAATTGGGATGGGAAAAGAACTTTCTTTATTACTTTGAATGAGTCAACTTACAAAAGTTGAGACCGGCCACTTCTCCTTGAACCTGGTCCTGGGATCCTCTTCTTCTGTCCTCCAACTGCTTTGCTTTGAATCTCCTTTGGCATAAGGAAAGGCTAAAGGGTTGGGACAATGGGCAGAGTTTCTTTGCTATATTTTTTCTCCTTCCAAATGGGACCCCTAACCCTTCTTTTATAGTCTAGAAGGAGCTAGGTATTTGGATGAACCCTCAGCCATGCATGGCTGGGAGTTTCAGTTAACTCACCCATAGCTTTTTTTTTCGTCGGAAACTTTCCTTTTTTCATGCTTTTGTCGGTCCACGCGGGCTGTTTTGGGTTAGCCAACGTGTACACGCGTGCAGAAATGGATTAGGGCATGTGGGCCTTTATACAAGAGGATTTTCAAAGAGTTGTTTAGCAGTGTTTTGGCAAAGAAGGGATATGAGTTGGCCTGATGCTAGGTAAGCATGTGTGGTGCAATTTAGGGTTATAACACTCTCGAAGGTTCCCCACCTACACGTGGTAACGTGACATATGAAGGGATAGGTACAGGTGGTTCCGGCCCTTCAATGGACCTAGTTCCAATGCTCCAACCTCTCAATATTTATAAAGTCTTGTAAGCTTGCCACGTAGGTCCAGCCTTCAGGCCTTTTGGTCTCTCCATGATGCTACACCCTGAATCCTCCAAAGTCCCGAAGTATTGGATTCTTGGTGTCTCGATTACATCACCAGACACTTTAGTGAGGCGGTCACATACCAAAAGTTGACACACGCTGAGTGTCATGGGTGACATGTGTCCTTAATGATGGGTGGCTGAGAAGGATCCCAAAATATCTGAGGATCGATGGTCATGTTACTTCGTCACTTCGACCTTCAGGGTTTTTGATGCTACAACAACTCCATTCTACCAAAGTGGGACTTCATTGAAGTACCATACGCGAAAACCTTTGTTGGTTGATCGGGTGGTCAAGAAGGGTCAGCAACAGACTCACCAGATTAATGACTCATGACACTTTGCAACTCCAGAATTCGAGAGTTTTGGTGATTGTGAAGTTTCAACATTCTTGGAGCTTCGAACTCCCAGAGCTCTAAATTCAATAAGAGCTAGTTCCTTTTAGACTAGCACAGGGTTTCCAGACCCTGGTCATATGGGTCCTCCGAAGCTTTTCAGGGGCTACACACACTTAATTCTATGTTGGGAAATTTCTAAGGCTGTGAGCATGAGCGCTCAATCACATAGATGAAAGGTTTGGGGAATGTGCCCCCTTTTCTACACTCTAAGAGTGTTATACCTCCTGAGGTTACCGGTACCTTAAACGGAATGAAGGGTTTCTCCTTGTGTTTCTCCCAGAGTTTAGAACTTAGGGAGTTCTCCACTCCTATGTAGTTGGTGTAGGCTATGTGCACCTTTGCGCTACCTATCTTGAGCCTAACAAGCTCCCTTATCTAGGAGGCCCAGAATAACTGGAAGTGTACACATGCACACATGAAACTATGCCCAAGGTCGATGGACTCATATTTATTTTGTTTTAACTTGATCCACTACAAGTCTTGAACATTTACGAGTACAAACCAACACAGTAATTCCAAATATAAAGCAACACAGTCCAACTATCAAGTGAACATGCATATATCTAAACATTCACAGTATATCCAACTGTATTTCACATTTATAGCTCAATTTACACAGACTATGAGTATACTTATCTTTTATAGGTTGCATCCAACTCACTGACCGTGGGTGTGTGCCTTTCCACCCAACCATAGGCTCAGAGGCATTCATTATTAGCACTCTGGACACCCCTATGTCAAGCCATTGTATCACCAGGGAACTCTCACATTTTCTCAAGGATTATTTCTCTATCTCAGCTTTTGCTCAGGTTTTGTTCTTTGTAAACTCTCATAGATCTCCCTCTTTGTCACAACCTGGGTGAGGTTTATAGGACACTCTCTCAGCATAAATATTATGACCTTATGTTCATTATTCCACTGGAGATCTTTGTGCATTCTCTTCTCTGTCTATCTCCCTGCCTTGCACGCACGCATCTCTTTTTTTTTTGGAAGGTTCTCCTTCCTATCCTGTTCCTTATCTCAAAATAAAACTCAATTCAACCTAGGTCTGCGGGGCTCTGTGGTACTTCAGGCTGACAGTATATTGTCTCCTCAACCAGACCATGCTTCCATTCATGGGGGTGGTTTATTTCTCAACCACTGGTCCTTTTCCATTAACTGATTTCTCTCCTTGGGATCTGGAGAGGGTTTGTTATTCCCACCAAGGGAAAATTTGTGGTCATACCCATAATGAACCTTCTCTATATTTTTCCTCACTCTTCCCTCTAGTGATATCATGGCTAGTACTTCAAGTCTTCACCCCCACAGTCAATTATTGGAAATTCAAACAATAATACATTTACATCGTTCCCATGCCACAACATGGTAATCCTAATTAATGATTAATTACAAGTTGGGGGAAACATGGATGTTACAATCCCCTCCCCCTTAAAAAGGAACACCATTCTCGGTGTTCTTTCTCAGTAACACCTATCACACCTTTCTCATTCAACCACTTAAGATGTCTTGACCTTCTTTCTTGGTCAGTTCCTTTTTCAAATTCTTAACCTTCGTCACTTGCCTTCAATAATTCTTGGACAACAAGCACATTAATCATAGTCTCATGTGAAAACATGTTACTTTTGTTCAAAATTCAAGAGGAAAATTTCATAATCTAGCACAATACTTATCTATGCAGTTCGTAGATTTGCATCCACATGGTTGTCTTGTTATATTGTCTCATTATTTTTCCTTGACATAACCATTGTGTGCATGATCCCAATCAATAGTTTATGAGAATTATCAAAGTCTCCTCTTACTTGCGATCACTCACCTTTTAGGCCCAGGCTCACACATCCCCTTATTAATTTTCTATACAGTCCCTCAGGTGATCCATCTTTCCTTTCCAAGGATTTATTGCACTAGAAGACTTCTAGAGACTTCATTGAGCCTTACAATGGAGGCGTCCCTCGGACTTACTTGAACGAGGCATCCCTTCGTATTTTTTTACCACAACACAACATATTATAGGGAAATCATGGCTTACCATAGGGTTCTCATGTCTCAAAAGTAGCCTCTTTCATGCTTTCCAGCTTGAAAACCTTCATCTGTCCTACCCAAGAAGATATTTTTGTCTCACACGTATCACAGGTATATAGAAACTATGATATATTATCCTCAATTTCAAATTCAACATTTTCTTGCAAATCTTCCACCCACTAATTTCCAAATTCCACATTTAGTTTCAGATATGTTCCACACAGGAACCAAATTCAGAGGTATGGGACTTTCCTTCCCATAGAAGTTTATCTCAACAGGAAATTGGTCTTCCTTATGGGCCTACAAAACTACCATATCCAAGATCCTTTCTTTCTGCAATGTCAACATTCCTCAGCCAAACAAATTGTTAGTTCTCATGCACATTATATTTTCACTGCACATTTGCAATGGCTCACAAACAATTTTAGAATTGTGCATACTAACAATCAAATTCACTTTCTTATAAAGGAAATACCATTTCTTGTAGTTTGGCTCAGTAGGAAATTGGTCTTCCTTATGGGCTTAAAACACTACCATATCCAAGACCCTTTTCTTGCTGCAATTTCAACATTCCTCAGCCAAACAAATAGTTTGTTTTCATGCACATTATATTTTAAAAATTATTCATACTAATAGTCCAAGTCATTTTCATCTATTCAAGGATACAAAGAAAAATTAAACATCATTATTTGTGTATGCATCCTTTCAACATACTAAATTTTCCAGTTGCAATTAAAATATCAAGTGTCTTTAATTAATGTGCCAATTTCCGTGGCCACATTCACACCCAATGCACCCTTGCATTGATTTCAAGTTTGCCACACTTTATGAAAAGTGTTTTTCCATGGTGCATTGGATCCTAGCCAAGTGCTTCACCATATGTCTTATTCATTCTCGTTCATTGTTGCAGGAGGACTATGCTTCCGGCTACTGGATGATCACGATCCCAAATCAACACATATGAAACTAAAAGTTTCTCTTGAATGCACCCAATCATTCTTCCTTCATTAATAACTAGGTTTCCAACACTCATGACCGCCCATAGTTATCTTTTCTTTAAAACCTCTACAATTCAAGTAGATTATTCGAAGGTCCTCCTTCCTTAATTGGAAATCCATTGTTTTCCCTCTTATGCAAACATGCATTTCCTCAATGCATTCCATGCAATGTGCTAATTGTGAACACCTTTATTCTCAATATCCCTAGCTTTCTCATTGTATCCATGGTACTCCTTACTCATGCATTTTATTGCAAGGATTATAACTCTTCCTTGACTGGCATAGACTTTGTTGGCCCTTGACCAAGTTTTGGGAGATCCTTGTTCAAGTTTGACCTATTTTGGGACTTCGACAGCCTATCGAAGGAGGAGCGCAAGATGAAGCAGAGATCATGGGATATCAGCCCCTTTTTGGGTCCTTTTTGGGGTTTTGGGATTATGTAATGGGTATGGGATGTCGGCCCATGGGTTTACCCATGTTTAGGCCTATTCTGTAAAGTATAAATAGATGTATAGGCAATATAAGGAGGGGCATCTATGTGATGTTAGGCCAATGTGCTAAGTTCTAGTGATCGATATATGTGATTTAAGGATTGTAAGTGCTATCTACATATTGTGTGAAGCTTGCAAAGATGAGTGCAAGTGACTGTAGAAGGCTTATTGTTGTAACCTAGCTCAGGGAAGGAGGATCTGGTGAGGTGCGCACAAATCTCATGTCCTATGTGGAGTAGGGTTTTTGAGGCTCTATGCATGTAACTGATTAATAGAAGATAATAGAAGAGAAGAAGAGTTGGTGGACGTAGCTTCGGGGGGATGAACCATGTATATGATGTGTTTCTCTGCTTTGTGCAATGTGTTGATGTGCTTATATGTTAATGTGCTTAGTGCTTTAATATAGATGAATGATTTGTTGATGCTTAGTTCTTAATAATATGGATGAATGTTAGATCTGACTGGTATACATATGCTTAGTGTTGAATTTGTTAAGACCTGATATGTTTCTTCATGCTAAGTGTTGTTAGATGCTAGATCTGGTTGGATACTGCGATGCTCTGTAATTAGGGTTTGTCTGCGCTGTTACCAAGAACTGAATTTTTATGAATGTTCACTGCTAAGTGCTCTATTGAATGTTAGAATTACAGATCTGTGTCCCAGCTAAGGTTGTAGACATCTGAGTCTTTCAACCACCCCTACCTCTACCTTGGATGAAACTTCATCTGCTTCACAGGTGTTGCCAAAAGGGCCGGTAGTTAGGGTTTTGTTGATGCATTTTTGTAGCATTGAAACCTGGTGTTGTGGGTGGGAATCCCTCCTACAGTATTAGCATTTAAGGGCTCTAATCATGCATGTAGAAAATGACCATTTCAAAGGCCTCTACTCTTTCCTATTCTCCCAACACAAAACCCCACATTCATGCAATACAAAGGTGTAAATGAGATTCGATAACTCTACCTTAATTCCTTCATTTGATGTCGATCCCTTTGCTTTCACTCACTCTTTGATTGCAAGCTTCCTCCCAAAGATGACCTACATTCACACATGAACAAACAAAAAATTGCGAACACGCATTTCATATACTAATTGTTGGGTTAGTTGTGAGAATATCATAAAATAAACATTCAACTTGAACACATGATATGGCAGGATGGGAAAAGTATTTATTTTTTATATTAATCCTCACAAAAGTAAACTTACAATATGTGGTCGACACTGCTCCTCGAAACTGGTCCTGGGTTCCTCTTCAACTGTCCTCTAACTGTTTTTCTCTATACTTATCTTTGCACAAGGATGGCTAAAGGTTGGGACAAGGGGAATTCTCAATTTGGTATAGTCTCTTTACTATGATTTTCCTCCTTTCAAATGGGACCCCTACCCCTTCTTTTATAGGCTAGAAGGAGCTAGGTATTTGGTCGAATGATTGGCCATGTATGGCAAAAAGGTTTAGTTAACTTGCCCAAAGTTGTGTGTTCCGTCAGTGACTTTCTTTTTTCTATGATTTTGTCGGTACGCATGGGTTTTATTGGAGCAGCTAGCATGTACACGCGTGAAGTAATGGAGCAAGGCGCGTGGGACTTTATAAAGGGGGTTTTTAAGGAGAGTTGATCAGTAGTGTTTTGTCAAAGAAAGAGTCTGAGATGGCCTTGTTATCACCCCATAATTTATGGGAATCATCTTATGACTTGGATATTATCTGCATCTGGTGATTTGGTTCACAAATGATATGGCATTCTTCAAATAATTTTTGAAAAAGAGAATAAAAGAAAAAGGGGCAGGAGGGCAGAAAAGATTTGAAGCAAAGGCCCCATGCAATAATGACAACTTGGTCATACCGTCTATGCATGGCCAAGTTCTTTTAAATTTTCAAGGGTGATAGGGTAGTGAATACATCTGATCATACAGCCTAATATTGATCAGATAGCCCCTAGGTTAAGGGTAGTGAATACATCTGGTCA
>JASDQU010751081.1:38057-49313 GCA_032191745.1 Picea mariana | reverse complement strand
AATGTTAGAAAATGCTAGAAAATAAAATATAAGTGACTAAGTAATGCAACCAAGAAAAGAAAGCCACTACATATCACTAGGAAGAGGAGATAAAGAACAGAGTGGGGAAGATGGAGTGTTTGTAACTTTGTTGCCACATCAACAACAGAGAAGATGATGTCATGTAGGGATTGCCCCGAGCTACGAGGCTTGGCTAGGTGACCGTGGGTGGAGGTCAAAGACAACCAATTGAGACTTCCCTAATATTTGAGGTTGATGGAAAAAACTAGTGGTATGACTCGTTGTGGCCAAGGTGCCTTGTCAAGCAAGTCTGCACTAAAAGTGGAAGTAGGTACTCCTTTGTGTCCTTTTGGAGATGGATAGCCAAGCTCCCGAATGCAAGGCTATGCATAGTCACACTGATATGGTATCTGTTGTGCCCAACTCTTGAGGGAATGCAAGGAACTTAGCACCTCCAAGCATTAACACACTCTAAAAGAAGAAATGTAATCAGTCTAACGAGGCAGGGTTTGGAATGAACATGCAAGATTTGTCATGCGAATCACTACCTCCCGCATAAAGAGAGCCAAACACAATTGATCAATATAGCAAAAGAAGGCACAAAGGGACTTCCTAGAGTCCTAAATGTTGTTGGACTGCATGGTGCTAACCTAGAATCTAGATGTAAAAGCAAATTTCATAGAAAATCAAGATGAGAGTCGAGCAAAGCTTCGATGCCATCTGATACAAACATAAAACAGAAATCAAGGTAAATCAAGATGAGAGTCGAGCAAAGCTTCGATGCCATCTGATACAAACATAAAACAGAAATCAAGGTATTTGGAGGGGTGACTCTTGAATTCATCGACTCAATTATACATCTTTATAATACAAGTTGTGACAAATTTAAGGTTAGAGATCAAAATTGAACTCCAACATTTTATAAGTCTGGATTAAAATATTAATATCCTAATCTAGATCTAGATTTGGAGAGATGACTCTTGAATTCGTTGACTTAATAATACATATTTATAACGCAAGTTGTGACAAATTAGGGACTAAGGATCGAAAACTTCAACTTTTTATAAATCTAGATTAGAATAAACTAATTTAACAAAGCTAGAATTTCTCACATAAGGAGCGTTAAGAATATCCTGTGCTAAGAAAGCTCCTTGAAAATAGTCAAAACCCCAAAATCTGCCTGGGACTATTAAAAATAAATAAAAGAAACAACTATAACCTCCAACACTCAACCTGTTAATGGATATACAAGTATCCTACAATTTTTTCACTGATGGCTAAGAGGGATAATCATTGCATAAATTAATAACAATTAATCCATTATGCGTCAATCAGATGATGAAAAGTACCTATGTTATAACAAGTGAATGGGTAAATGTAATATGTATTACATAATTAATCCATTATGTTTCAATCAGATGAATGAAAAATACCTATGCTATAACAAGTGAATGGGTAAATGAGAAGTACCTATGCTATAAAAATTACCCAGGACTTCCAACTCACCCCATCAGCTACAACAATTAGCCATAACTTCCAACTCACCCCATCAGCTACAACAATTACCCATGACTTGCACCTCACCCCATCGGCATCCAGACTTACACCTCACCCCATTAGTGTCAAGACTTGCACCTTGCCTTATCCACTTCAGAACTTGTACCTACACCATTACACTAGAACATGCACCCCAAGCTTTCAACCAGGTCATCGTCACCATAACTTCGTGACCACTCCAACTTATCACTAGGTCAGAGCCCATTGGACATCCTTATCCCTTGGCTAAGCCACTTAAGTTTACAGCTACGAAATACCTTCTGTAATCATTTTTACTGGTTCCAAACTTCAAAGATTACTAGATACAAGAAATGTGCCCTTGTAAATTTTAAGCTGTTATTTTACCTTTAAGTTAAATGTTCTACAAAATGAAGGTTTTCTGATGATTTTTTTGGGAATATTAGTTCGAAATTTGGTTGAAGATTGTTAGATGCGCAGATTTGAGATTTGAATGATTATTTCTGCATAATCCGAGTATCATAGGAATTTTTCAACATACTGAATTCATTTCTACATTAAAACTTGTATTTTAAACAACAAAAAATAGTAATTTTTGTACAAATTTATATCACCGGATTCCTAAAAAAACATCATTTCATAAAATAGTTAAACAACACTATTTAAAAAAAAAATTAAAAAATTATCTAAAACATACAAACGTCTCCACAGATATTTTAAGAAAGTTAAAGTAACATCCTGTTCTACAGAAAATTTGCTAGTTTATGAACTCATTAAATAGCTAAAAAGTTTACCCAATCAACAAATAGTGGTCCATTTAATTTTCCTGGTAGCACAAGCTATTCTGTTAAGATATTTCACACAAGCCTTGTGTATACACGTATATTAATATATATACAAACATATTATGCAAATTTAAAGAAAACTCACAAAAATTAAAATAAAATCTCACCTGTTATGTCCAGGAGCTGGCCCTGAATTCCTCCAGTGGCCATGAAATTGAGGAGTGACGAATTCTAAAAAGCTTCAAACACTTTGAATCCTCCTAAACAGGCAACGACAGTCACAACTGGGTACAGGATATTGAAAATAATGCTCTGGAACCCCAATCAATCAAACCCAACATAGTTTTCCCACTTAAAAAAGGTTTCCTACTTCGAAAAAAACAAACCCAATTCAAATTGCTCTCAAACAACACAAATACGGATAAATTGAAAACTTATTCTTACGTTTAACGCGGAGAAAGGTACCGATATTAATGAGGTCAACAGGACAATACGCGTTTGATATCAGAGATGTATTCAATGATATATTTTTCGTATCGAGATTGCTGTATAGGCATTATATATACACGTCTTATTTGGTTTTTCTTAAAATAATTGACGGTTTAACTGGTAAAAATTTGATTATTTTAATGAAAAATTGACTATGAAAAAGTTTAATTATTTTTAATTTTGAAATTTTTTGGTAATTATTATTTTAATTTGGTTATATGATAATAATCTAATTTTAAGGTCACTGTCAAGGGAAGGCACCAAATTGGTGTATGAGACTCATTGTTTGTGGGATTTAATCGGTAAAGTTCACGGAAGTATACATATCCTACGGTCTTTGGATTTGAACTTATAACTCTTTAAGAAGAAACAAATATTCTTAATCATTAGATCCACTCAAACTATGTATAATTATTTATAAAATTACAAACTTAAATTATATTTTTAAATATATAAATAAATTCAATATCTTAAAAAAAAAAATTTATTAAATTCAAATTCAACAACTATATCTCTGTAATTTTAAAAAAATCAAACAATAACATATTTAGAAAAATAATTTAAGATTTACACATACATTGAATTTTGTTAGAAAAAATTAAATGTAAACATACATTGAATATCGAAATTTGGTAAAAAAAATTAAAATCACTCTCGCTCACATTTATTATATTTACCAAAATTTAAAATCACCCCGCTCTCAGATTTATTATATCTATAAAATTTCAAGTTAAGATAAAGTTATGTTAATACACATTTATTATATTTACCAAAATTTAAAATCACCCGCTCTCAGATTTATTATATTCTTAAAATTTCGAGTTAAGATAAAGTTATGTTAATACGTAGCTAGGAAATTTAGAAATATATCTTATATTTTGGATTTTATTAAATTTATAAAAATTAAAAAATATAAGTGGAGTAATTTTAATTAGAAAAAAATTAGTATCACTTATATTTTGAATTTTACTATGGTGTTATTTAACTTTTTTACTAAAGGTTTTTTTCTCTGAATCTTGTTACTATTTTTTGTTATTTAAAATTTATTTTTGAATGCAGAAATAGATTTAGTATACTAAAAAATTTATGGGGCACTACAATTATACACAAATAATCATTCGAATCTGCAAATGTAACAATTTCTAACCACATTTTAGAAATTTTAGACTAATGCTTTTATTATATTTAATGTAAGCTAAAAAAATTTAATGATTATAAAAATTTTAATTAAGATAAATGCATGTTAATTGATTTTTTTTTTATTTGAATTTTTTAAATATCATTTTTTTTATTTTAATGTATTAATTTTGTGTATGTGGAATATTTTTTCTTATTGAAATTAATTTATGTTTGTTTCTTGATATAATGGTTTCTATCTTTATTTTTTTAACTTGTGTAATTTAAGAATTTTGATGTTGTTGTAATAAAAAGTTAGGTAATTTCTATCCAAACAAAAGATGTAGGTATTTTGAGTGTAATTATAATGATAAATTAAGACGTCTCCCACGTGCTTGAAAGCTCTCCAAATATGCGAAGGATGGTCTGGTTAATGAGTTCGCAGTCTCATTTACGCACAACGATTTTTCTCTTTAGTATTGAGTGTTCGGACTACAATTCGATTTATTATGAGACTAGTTTGATAAGACCTCTAGTAATCATGGCTAGAATTGGATTGCATCAGTTTAAACTCAAGCCTAGATTTAGGATGGGCAAAGTCTTGGTTGGAAAGAGCGGCCATAATTGGTTCAGTGGCAAAAAAGTTGGTTCAAGGCATAGCGTTTACAGCTGGCATTGTTTTTGGTCGATTAGTGTATTAAAACTCTCTCATTGGCCTTATGCTTTTGATTGTTGTGGGTTATATGTATTTGTCATAGTCGACCTTTATTACATTGATAGTATCTTGAGTATGGACTGGAAAGTCTTCAATTTCATGTGGTGGAGGTACCAATTTTTTTGGTTCTAATTATTGGGTCTAGCTCTACATACCTCCCCTAACTCAATTTCTCTAATTCCAACCTCGCTTCACTCAACACCTAGCTCATGGGGTCCTCTCCCACTTGGGTGCAAAACGACTTCAGACTCTGATAATTTAGACCTCTCCCCCTCATTCTCATTGAACAATTGGACACCCAATTCTTGGCATACCACTACTCTCAATGCATGTCCTTGGATGTGGTGAATCATTGTGGGCATATTGGATACCACCCTTCTCTGCTTAGAAACTCACTAATGGAGTGATTTGACTTTCCATATACCCAAGCTGACAACTCCTTTGTTTTTTGGGTGAGTCCCTACTTTCTTTGTCAATGTCGAGTCCCCAATCATGCGGTCTAGAAACAAGACCAATACCCCTAAAAGCAACAAAAGTGGGTTAGCCAAAGGAAATCTTACTCTTGGCCAGCACCCAATGTACACCTAGACATATCAGGGCAATGCCCAAGCCCGCACAAAGGCTATGCAAGCAGAAGAGGTTTACCGTACTCAATTCTCAATCGATGCCAAGGGGAAAATGGCAAAAATGGAAACAATTATCAATGATAAATGCCAAAAAAGACTTAAAGACTAGATAGAAGTAGAGTTTGATGGTTGGATTCCTAACCCAAATTATTCTAGAATACGAGACACTAAAATCTTAAAGTTGACAGAGTTATACTAGCTCAACAAGGCCTTTATAACTCGATTAATAGGAGGAGGAAGCTAGTACCAAGATGTCCTACAAAGATTACATGTTATGGATAAAAAAATCAACATCCTTTGCAAAGAAATATTCAATATTAAAATCATTGTACACGACTACACAGAGAATCGGGATGGTAATGAGGAAGAGAATGACAACACTCTGAACTCTAAAGGGACACCATCAAATCATATTATGTTGGATGAAGACAAGGACATTCAAATGGACCAACATCTAGGCAAAGCTCAAGGACATGGAGCTCAAGAGTAGTTCATTAGGCTTTTATAAGTCATAAATTATATGTTATAAAGTATTTTCTTTTGTTCGTAGCAACATAGAATATCGCGGGCTTATGCTATTAGCTTTTTTGACATATTGTCAAACATATGCTTAAGTACAAACATGAATGTTTTTTGACCTATAGTGGACCTAATTTCCCAAATGACAGGCCACTTGCAAGATTGATTATAATCTTTTTTGTGCCACATTAATATAAAAAGTAGTTAGCTTACAAAAAAAAAGAAGTATAATGACAAATCTTAATATTACAATGACATATCTTTAAGATGGGATTTTAATCCATAATAATTATCAAATATAGATGGTTTATGAGGTATTAACCACACCAATATGTCAATTGGGTTTAGATCCAGTGGTTGGGAGGAATGATCGTTATCCTCCCCACTCGGTTTCAATTCATGCAGATGACATGTTGAGCTCATAATGACTATATTGTTGTAATGGCTTTGAAACTTGTTGTTGATTGGTCATGTGCCCTGAAGATTCCAGGGTTTACCCTAGGTACCATCCTCAAAATGAGGGGAAGTACTGAGGGGTTTTCCCCAAGCTCTGTAACTTGGAAAAAAAATTAACCACACCAATATGATAACACTTTTCCTTGCTTAAATACTAACATTGTTGATGTTTTCGATGTCAAATCTTGTGAATAATCTTTGCCTTGTGATGATTATCTATGTGATATTAGAAGCAAACTTACTACAATTAAATATCCACGTGTCAAGGTTGGAGGTGGATAAAGATAGTTCACAATGACCTAGATTAGTGCATGTTTTAACCAATGATGCTTTCAATGCGATGTCACATGCACAAGACATAATAATGTCGATAGAATCAGTAACACAAATCGATAGGGATAGCAAATATGAACTATGTTGATGTTATTTCCCTAAGCATCCAAAAAACATATTCCCATCCTTGCATATGAAGTACAAAGAAAATGTTAAAATGTACATAGGTTTAGGTGTACTGTGAAGTATCTTCAACATTTATCATTGGGATTTCATTTTACATTAAAACTCCTCTTCCCCTATGTTGAGATTTTGTTCTACATTGATATGCTTCTTCATTCTTCTAAATGGGGGAGGAGAAATAATCATTAATATGGAAAGAAATTTCAACATAGTAAAAGAGGAATATTAATGTGTAACAAAATTCCAACACAGGGATATGTTATTATTGTAAAATTACTTGCAACATTTCATACATAATAACAAGCCAAAAACAAATCACAAGGCATGTTTGGTGTGACTTTTATAAAATGGCATAAGCTCAATGTATCCAAATTTGGACCTAATATTGGGGATAAGCATGAAATGTTTTGTTTCGATTATATCTTAGAGATGAGGATGATGACGAAGAACATATTGTTCAACATCCTAACACATGTCGATGCCTTAGTGTTGGTGACATGTCAGTGTTTGGCATGGTGTGTAGGAAGAGAGCAGAAAATGTGATCCATATTCTTGAATTTCATATTTGGAATAGGCATCAAATGTTTTTGTTTCCATATATATCTTGAAGATTATATTCTCAAAATGTGATCTCATATTCTTGAAGATTTTATCGATGCCTTAGTGTTGTTGTTTATCGATGCCTTAGTGTTGTTGTCATACTAATATTTAGCATAGCGTGTGTTTGGAAAGAGTGCAGAAAATGTGATTCATATTATCGACTTTCTTTTCTTATTTAAATTCATTGTAAGCAATTAACCAAAATAAAAGTCACAGTAGCCCATTGTAGGTGATGTTCCAAAGCTTAGAGTGAGGGATAAAGGGCACGTGTCCTTTCATTATTTGTCTTATTTGATATTCATTAATTCTTAACATTGTAAATGCATTGTTCAAAAGGTTACAAACGTTAATGTGAAGAAATAAAAATACTAATAATAAATAAATAAATTATTTTTTTTCAAATTTCAACCCCTTTTTTTTTAATTTAAACATTTTTAACAAATAATTTTGGATTAAACATTATCAAAACATGGAGCAAATTGTCCAACTCTTAGATTTTATGAAGTGGACAGCAAATTACCGATAATTTTCTTCTCATAACTGCTTTATGTGTTGAAGTGTTCCACAAAATAATAATTATATATACCATCACACGTAACCAATCATAAATGCATCTTTATCTATGTTATCTTTACCATACCTTTTACGACTTTACATATTTATTACGTATACATTAGGTAGGTGTTTGAAAACTATCATATCCAAACTATCATATCCAAAATATATATTAGAAAAATATCAAATTTATATAAATACAAAATTGATACTATATAATATTACATATATTATATATTTAAATAGAAAATTAAATTTGAATAAATATAAATTAAATAATATGTAAATATTATTATTATAAATTTTATATTTAGTGAAATTAAAAATAAATGTAAAAAGGAAAAAGCTAATTTAATACTTTACTTTGTCTTGGAAATAAGTTAATTAATTATTTTTTTTTGTTTGTTACTAAGATTAATTTATTTATGTTTCCAGATTAGGATAGTCGATGATGGAGTGTGTTGTTAAGGCATTCCATGACGTTAAAGTCATCGGTTTGAAACTTGCGGAGACAAAAAATCCAACTATGTTAAGGATTAGTGTGGATCAAGCCAAGTGAATCCCCAAACAAACTAGCAAACAAACAAAAAAAAAAAATTATTTATGAAATTAAATAAATTTAAAAATTACAATTAAATATAAATGATGTTAATTTCGTTCCCGAGGTGTAGGACAGTCGGTGATGGAGTGTGTTGTTAAGCCACTCCGTGATGTTAAAGTCACCAGTTCGAAACCTGTGGGGACAAAAAATCCAACCATGTTAAGGGTTGGTGTGGCTCAGGTCGGGTGCAATCCCCGAGTGATTTTGACGACTTAGATGCCCTTGAGTCACGGTTTCTCAAGCCCCGATACCAACAGGTTCGACCAAATTAACAAACAAAAAAAAATGATGTTAATTTCAAATTTTTTATATATATCTCTAATTTGATTTTTTAAATATAAACACACAATATCAATTTTAGATTTTGAATATATCATTAATTTATTTTTTTAAATATAAATATACAATATCAATTTCGAATTTTGAATATATATATATAATCAAAATTATTGACACTACATTATTGAAGTTATTAAATTTCAAAATCTCATAAATATTTTTTACTCATTTTTAAATATATCGATATATTTTATCAAACTTCAATAACTTAAGTTAATGCTCTAAATTATTGAGCTTATGCTTTAGCATGAATGTATAGTTCTAAATTAATAATTTAATTTTCATAAATCATTTTACACAATAAACAAATCAATAACATAAACCATTTTTTCAAATCAATTATAGTAATTTTATTTAAATTTTAAAAAATAAAATCAAGTAAACATGAGACACATTAGGTCTTGTGTCTTAGTGGGATGGTATGTTCATTTGAGTCAAAATTTCTCCTTAAAGGATATTGTAATTCAAGGTTTAATATCATTACCCCTCCTTAAAGGATATTTGAGTTTCATTATTATTGGAGTTCATGCACTCATTTCCATTGAGAGTAGAAAAGCTGCAACTCATTTTGGTTAAGATACTTTTATAGGAATAGAACATGAGAAATATTAGATCTTATGATTTAGCAAAACATGTCCAATTGAGTCAAATCTCTCTTTTTGAGGGAGCTTTCTTAAGTTAATCATTTTTCTAATAAAAATTACTCAAAAATAATCATTTTTTTTAGCAAAGGTTTCCCAAAATAAGTGCAAGATAAAGATTACCCAAAACTATACTTTTTCTAACAAAGTTTTGAAAAAATAAAAATAAAAAAATTGAGTACTCAACATAGTTTTATGGGTCAAAGTTCTATGGATATAGTTATGTCATTAGAGATTAGAGATATTGAGGGTTTCTAGAAGCTTCCCAAAACCTTGAAATTTTATTTAATAAATTAATATCTTAAAATTATATTCTTTGTAATTTATTCACTCCAAAATTATTTATCTGTTTTGTCAAGTGTCAAGAAAAAAATAAGCATTGCTAAGATAAGAACAAATTCTCACGAGCTCCATAGTGAAACTAGGCATTGGTCAATTCCTAAAACGTCATGGGATGAAAGAGTGTGTCACATTTGTGACACTAAGAAGGTTGAATATGAAAAGCACTTTCTCTTAGATTGTCTAGCCTATACCCATATTAGATCTCATTTTCAAAATATTTGTCGCACTACCAACCTTCCTAACATCGTAACTCAACAAAAGTATGGTGATCTTGGAAAGCTTCTCTTAATGTTTTTCGAGCACAGAAACAAAATTTTAAAGAATCGCAAGTAATCACTTACCCTCTTAAGATCTAATAAACCAATTCAGTCTTAGTGAACGTTAATCATCATCATCATCATATATTAAATTAAATAAAAATATTATTCAAATTAATTATATTATCCTTATTTTAAAGAAACATATCATTCAAATTAATTATATTATTCTTATTTTTATTTAAAATAAACATTAAAAAAAATCATATAAAAAATAACGCTTCAAACAATCGTGTATAGCATAAACCCCTCCTATAAAGAAGAACGCTTCAAACAATCGTGTATAGCATAAACCCCTAAAATTCGGAACAATTTTTAGTTGAATGGAATAAAGTTCAACAACTTTGAATCCACATTTTCCATGTGATGCACTACTTTGAATTTATCCTTTTCATGAACTTCCAAGCAACTTGGTAAGACTTTTCAATAACTTTTTAAGTATGAGTGGCCACCAAATAAGACTTTGTCAATAATAGTTGCAACTTCATGGAAATTTAGCCATAGGGAATATCAAACATTGGGCCATGCTATCGTTCATGGAAGATATCATTTAAAAAGTAAAGGTATTTTGAAAAGTAAAGGTATGGTACTTTTTGGATTTTTTTGGGTGGAATGTTTATAAGAGTTTTTTTTAAAAGTAGGTAAATGTTTTTATTTTTTTTTTAAGTTTGGAGAGGTAGTTTAAATGATCATAAGTTAAATGGGAGATCTTTTTTATGAAGTTGAGAAGATTATGGGTTTGACTCTCTTGATCCTTTTGGAGTTAGGTTCCTCAATGGACTAAGTAATGACTCTTATCATGTTGCTAGTTAAATGTAACATAAAGAATGAACACAATATTTCGAAAGTAAATCTTTGTCAAGTTTTTGGTTCGTATAATGTCAATAATTAGAGAGATAATAAAGAGGTATCATTTTGGTATCTAGAGATATGATAAAGAGAAGACACGGCCTTTTAAAAGTAAAACATGTGAAAGGTTTACTACGAAGTATTTCTAGTAAAAAAAAAATTGGTGCATAAAGGAGGAGAGGGAATGTTGGGAAAGCAAGTTACATACTCACCTCACAACTAATCAACCATTGTGTTGGTAGGAGACACCACTTGCTTGTTGTTGCTCCCATTGGCATAATGATAATATTATATTGGGATAAAGATTATATGTCACCACGTACCAATTCTCTCAA
>JASDQU010751081.1:0-15435 GCA_032191745.1 Picea mariana | reverse complement strand
TGTCCCAAGGTTGGGGCTTGTACTTTATAACAGACTTCCTTCGGCTTAGGTGCTAAATTTGAGGGGATCTTTTGCTAAGATTTTCTAGGACTCCTATCAGGCCTCGTTCATTTTTTAATATCCCATTTGGGTAGCGCAGGTCACAAGGGGCAACAACTTCACCAGTGAACCATAGTCCCGATGGCAAAGCCTTTCTTTTGAGATGTAAAAGGTTGCTTGGGCTGACCTTTAGTTGCTGAAAACATCAGAATTTGGGTTAGTTACCCATAATATGTTATCACCCATATACTATGTTAGATACCTAATCCTTAGGGATTGAGGTACTTTGTAAATTATTGTAAATATTATTTAGGAGAAATATGAAGTGTCATAGGTGAATAGGAAGAGCCATTTAACTTGGAAGATGAAACCAAAGGTCACCTCACTTTGTAGTTATGAATGTCTCATGTTAATGCAAATCATTTAAGCGTGGAGTTACTCATTCTCTGTCGATCCTTGCCTTGACAATGGTATTAGAGTAGATTTTAACTCCATGATTCTCTCATCCCGCATACATAAACGCCTCTCAGATTCCCCGAGGCTTGTCTCTCCTTTTGTGAGCATTACTTTGCTTTCCTCATTCTTGTCCACGTTACTCCCATTTGCGCCCCCATCTCTGTCGTTCACAAGTGTTAGGGTTTCCTCTCTGTTTGGTGTAGATTCCTTTGGCGGTGAACATACCGCAAGAGAACGAAAGGAGATATGGGTGTTTCAATCTCACAACGTTCCCTGGTTTCCCCTTTGCTGACAGGGAGGAATCGTCCCTAGGGTTTCTTCTTCTCAGACTTCTCAACTCTGGGAGCCATTGTTTTTTCTCGACTCTCACCATATTATTGTTGCAATTGGCCTAGTCGGGCATATAATAAGAGTTGAGCAAACCTTGCTCGAGCTCCGCCAAGTGACCATAAAAGTTGGTGGTGGAGGCAACAAAGACATGGGCTAGCTCAAGTGAACAGGTGCTAAAGGCCATAATGAATTTGATGCTATTGAAGGGCCCACCCACCGTGGACAGCAGTCAGTCGCATTGGTGGTCACTAAAGTTTGGTGTTACAATGCACAAGGACGAGTCTTGTGTTGACTCCATGAACAATTCCTGAATTTGTGTCAAACGCTCCTCCAGAACGCCCTCGCATGACATGTTCTCTGTCATTGAACGAGCACTCGAAGAGAGAGGAGTTGTTGCATTGACCACTACCTTTTTCCTTCATATCTCTCAAGCTCGAACTATTTTAAACACACCACCAATTCCAATTCCAATTCCGATAGTCTGAAATTACAACCATTTGACATCATTATTTGTTAGGAGTATCCTTTGCTTTGTTTTGGACTTTTGGTGAAAGCGGTCTTTTAAATATTTTTCCTTGTATTTTGGTAGTGTTGTCACAAGATTTGTACTTGTGCAAAGCCCTCCACAAGATCCCAATCTTGTGTAACAATTGTAAGAATCTACCACTGTCACCCAAGCAGTGACTTCCCTTTTTTAGTAATGGAAGGAGGTCCACCACAAGGGAGGATTCTGTGGTGACGTCAAGGGATCCAATAACAAGATTGGCCAAGCCTACAACCCCCTATTTTGGTTCCCTGATGGTTAGGTCTAGGTCTAGGAGAGGATATAAAAGGTAACAAGGTAATTGTTTCACCTGTACGAGATAATAACCAATTTGCAACATAATATAGACAATTACCAAGCTATGAAGCTCAAAATGACCTCTTAGACACTAGATGATCAGTAAGTGCATTGACTGTTGCAAATTACAATGGTGAACAATTGTACAACAACAATTAATATTTTGCAACAAAAACAAGAAATAACACTAAGAGATGTAGCAATTTAGCATGAAAAACAAGCCTTAAACAAGTACAATATTATCCAATTGCTAGATGGAATTTTTGAGTACTTTCAGCCACTTTTCCAAGTATGTATGCAACAAATTACAATAAAATTAGTGGTTGTAGCAAACTTTTGTAACAACAATAAATAACATTTGTTTGCTAAGTTCAGGGTTAGAGGAGTTAGTAAGATGCTTGAGAGAGAGAGAGAGAGAGAGAGAGAGAGAGAGAGAGAGAAAGAGAGAGAGAGAGAATATTGATTTTAAATGCTACTTTCACCACAAGAACAACTCTAGACTAGTGTCGTTGTCCTCTAGGGCTTATGGAGTAAAACATGCACAACCTTGAAGATTAAACTAAATGAATGAGAGGATTAGGTCGAAACCCTAAGGCGCAAACACTCTTGGGCCTTAGGCTAGACTTTGAAGAAAATGGTCCCTAGGGTTCAAACACTCTTGGGCTCTAGGTGTTGTTTTCCTTCTTCTTATTCCACTAGGTCAAGGATCAAAGACTAAGATTAAAACCCTATGGTGCAAACACTTTTGGGCATGTTATCCCCAATTCTAGGGATAACAAAGGAGATGATGTCTCGAGGCCCTCATGTTGCAGACATGGAGTACCGAGAGACAACTTGACCAACAATGTCCATTTGCATAGACAAAGACCCACCTCACCACCACAGTTCTAGGTTCATCATGAGGGCATTCACCACATTAGCTTGCTTCTGGAAGACATTGGGTCTTGCTCCATGAGGTACACGTCAGGTATTATGGTGAGTGTCATTTCAATATTTGTGGCATTTGAGTTTCTTGCATTTTAAACTGCTTTTGATTATGTAACGTCTACTTGGACATTATGCTCTTTGCCCTGTTTCACTTTGGTGGTTGACATTGCGCCTTAGTAATTGGATCACCCTTTGGGATAGGTTTGCTACTGGGAGGTCCTCTTGACAAGTCATCGTGCCATTCTCGACCATACTTGTCACTTTCTACACTTCATCCCCTCATCTCCTTACCTTTTGGGATTTTCGGGTGTATTGACCCAAGAAGAACTTGTCCCTCTTTTCATGGGAAGAAGGGGTTGAAGGCCTAGAGGCTTGTAGTTGGCAAAAGATAAAAGCCAATCATGAACAACCTTCTAGATGCTCGCCCAGGGATACCGAGGACAATGAAATGTTTCTCGTAAGAAATTGATGGGACCTGTGAAAATTAACTAATACAAATGCCAACTAAGGTGGAGCATGTGTGGGCACTATTTTTCATGCTTAGGTAGAAGCCCCACACATGTTTTCAACTTGGGGAAGCATTATGTGACCAGGGTAGAGTCAAGGTGGGCACTGCTTTTCATGCTTAGGTAGAAGCTCCACCTTGGCTTCAACCTGGAAACATCTTAAAATAGCAAAACACAATAAATGGTCTTGAAAAAAGGTTGTATTGAAAACAAAGGTGCAACACACCCTCTACAAAGGCACCCATAAATGAGACACTACAGTCCCTTGTATGTCATGAACCCCATGCCCAAGAGTCTTGTCCCCATCCATGTCACTTCATCCACATGACTTTGTTAAAGGCCCGCTTGGGAAACACTCCTAAACTTGAGGTACGACTCGCCCAATAGGTCACTTTGTCAACCCTTCCCATACCTAAACTTGGTAAATTGCATAAGGTATTTAAGCACTTGTTTATTTTGATGAGGTAGTTTGGATGTACATTCTTAGATGGCTCTTTTATTGATTTGATTTACTCATCATGATGCATTTGACCTGAGATCCTTGGAGGACGTATTCATTGTCTTTGCACGACCTAGTTGGTGGACAATTTTAGAAGAACAAGCCTAGTTTGGGCTTCCTTGGGGCTTCAAGTCCATAGGTTGGATACCATAGTCCACACACTGGATAAGGATGACATGCCTTTGGAGGCCTAAGAGACACCTTGGAGGATCTCACCTGGCCGCAACAAGCTAATCGACTTGCCTTTCGAGGCCAAAACATCACCTTTAAGGGCTTGACGTTTGACGTCACCCTAGGGCTAGGGTCTTGGTGGTGAAGGGACACTTGGCACATTTTGATGGAAGACTTGGATTGAAGGAAGAAACCCTAGCACATGAGGAGGTCCTAGAGGGCCCAATGACTACCTTTTTCTCCTTCAACGATGTACTAAAGGTGCCAAGACGTCTCCCTCTAGAGGGATGAAGTCACTTTAGGGCTTCTATTGTGCATTTTTTAAATTTAAATTTGAATTTAGTTTGTAAAGGGGCAAAGTAAGTGTTGTTGTCCCCTTATTTTGAGGTTTACCCTAAGTTTTGTGGACAAACTATTGTTAGAGATTTTTGTATAAATAGAGATCATTTCTATCTCATTTGATCATAGCTCTCCCATTGTGAGAATACTACATTGGCTGAAATTTGTGCCCTACTTGGGCACTTCTCTTTATCTCTCTTGGTTACATTATCTTGTGATGGTTTATCTTTGCTATTGGATGGATGATGCACTAGCTCTCTTGGAGGATTGTTTCTTTCTTTATGGTGGAACTTGCTTGGTGAATTAGGGTTCCATCTTGTTAAAGGTTCAACTAGGTAAGGATTTCATGTTTATTGCACTCTTTTCTTGGTTGTAAGGTTAATGTGATGATTTCTTGGGGAGTATAAGGGCATACAACCCCCTCCAAGTCCATTGTAATTGTTTGAAATAATTTTGGGTGCGAAGGATACTAGGAGTAAAAGCGCTTACACCCTCCTAGGTTTTCCTTATTGGTTAGGGTTTGCTTGGGGGAGTAAAAGGGCTTACAACCCCAAGGAAGTAACTCATCGAACTTGTTTAATCAAGAGACTCCATTTACCCAATAGGAAGACACTAATCTTCATGCATTGGAGAAATAAATTATTGCATTGGTAATTGTAAAAAGATATTGAGATCGTCTAAGTTGGAATATTTTCTGTGTTCTAAGCTTGCGAAGGCCACAAAGGCGTCTTGTTTCTACAAGTAGTTCTTGCTGCTGTTACAGCTTTAATATACAACCATTAGGGCTGCAGAAAACCCTAAACAACTTTCTAAATAATTCTTCTCAACCGTCAAAATTTGCTAGTAATTTGCCCGTATAGTCTACTAGTTCCAGCGCACTTTTTGGGTGGATTATTTGCAAGTTTTGGTGGCTGATTTATCTGTTGTAACAACTTGTTTGCTACAATCATATGGCTGATAAAGTATCTCTGCAACACTTATTTATAACAACTGTAACAAACTTGACCCCTAGGTACCTTTTTAAGGGATGGGGTGTTAAATTTTCTCTTTTTCTATCAACTTAAATCTTGTTTATTACAACTCCATACTTTTTTGCTCGTCAAGAGCTTTGCAACGACAATAAAATTCTCCGAGGATTGAGCTCTAGAACGAAAGGTATGACTTTCCGAAATTCTTGGGTTTACATATGCAACATTTCTCTCACTGCCACTTGGCATCCATGTGACGTGTCATTGACCGTGCCAACTGACGTGGCAACACTTTGGTTCTGACGTGGAACTAGCCTAGCCTACCATGGTGGAACTTCAACCCATGTAGGTCTACAATCATCGTCACTCGAACCTTCTTCCGACACACTTTCTCGAGTGGCGGACTCGTGGTCTCGCAGACTGATAATTTTGTAGCTTACTTTCATCAGTCCACTTGAGAAGTCTCGTTATTTAGCCATTTTTCATCTTCGCGGACTAGCAGACTCATAGATGCATAATTCTATAAGCATCCTTTCATAGGTCCCTTCGAGAAGTCTCGACACATCCTTTTTCATCTTCATGGACTTGCAGACTCGTGGATGCATAAATGTAGAAACATCCTTTCATAGGTTCATTCGAGAAGTTGATGCAACCCCCCTTTCCTCCTAGGGGTTGCGCGACCTCCTGGTCTAGGATCGTTCAAAATATTGAGTCGAATTGGCTCTTTGGGACCCTGCTGGAACCCAAAACTACTTTACACAAGCCCCTTATCTCCTTAGGTGTAGGTTGCATATAACCCGCGGGCCCTTTCCTTGGTGTTCTTGACAATTTTAATCTGGTGGGGGCTAGCTCCTTCTGTTAGGACCCCTTCCTCATATGACCTTGGGTTGCGACCTGAGGTTTAACCCAAAAGGCGCTTCAGGCTTCGTCCGTTTTCACAACAAGAAGATCCAAAACCTCCAAACTCCGAACCGCGAATGCAACTGGCGCGAGGATCAACGGTCTCTGCCACTTCCTTAGATCAATGACTCAAATGCTTCGACTTAAGGAGTTTTGGCTTTCGAGACTCCACTCCCGCTTCCCTCTGAAGTGTACGACATTCAAAGTGAGGGATCCTCCGACACCTGTCCCTCTTGATCCAACGACTCACATCTGCTTCAGTTATTTGGATTTCGACGCTTTTTGAACGCACCTGACCACTTTTCCCCGAAGTACTATATCACCGAAGTGATTGAGATGACACCACGTGTCCTCCCAATTTGACAGTTAGGATTTGACTTCCTACCTTCTGGAGCTTTGGACGACTTCCGATTGACGACTCCACCTTCTCCTTATCTTTTCCTCCAAAGTCTACGATCTGGAGACGCGTGTCCTCCTCAGATCGACGACCACACAGACTTCGCTACATCGGCCTTCGGGAGTTTTGGTTACTCCACCTCGCCTTTCGTCCGGAGGACTCTTCCTCCGAAGTCTGTGAATCTCTTCCACGTGTCCCCTCCAGATCCCATGGTCTGGGTTTCCTTCACCCTTCGCGACTTCACAAAGTTTTTCTTTTGCTCAACGCAAATCTCTTCGAAGTTCTTCCTCCCGAACCTTATGATCTTCCGCCAGCTGTCTCCCACTCTGGACGATGGATGGTTCCGACTGGCTTCAGAACTTTGGGACTTCGGCTATCCCACTCTCCTATGCACTTTAAAAGAGTTTAAGGCTTGTGCACTTACCTGGATCCAACACTTGTTGGTCCTTCGCGCTCAGATCCGACGACGAGGATTTGTCTCCTCCTCTGCGCACACTCCTTTGGGTGTCTGGACGTGGAATTCGACGATCTAGATTTTCTCCTTGCAACTGATCTCACGACTGCTATAACTTCTCCTTTGAGCTTTGGATTTCTCCCAAGATTGGGAAAATTTGTAAGTGTCAAAGGTTGCGGCCTTCGAATCTTCCCCTGCGAACCCGACTACTCGGTCTCGACTTGTGCTCTCCCTCCTAAGATTTTGTAAAGTTGGAATACTTTACCTCTGGCACGCTCCTCATGTTTTTCTGTCTGAAATCCTCAGACCTCTTCAACACTGATATAAGTGTTGGCCTAGTGCACGGGTCTTCCTCCTAAGCTTGAACTTGGGATAAGTTCACCTGCGCCAACTCTTTGTGTCGTCTACACAAACTTGAACTTGTAAAGGTCCTTGTCCTCTGCACGCTTTGCAAAGTCTCTGTGCACACTTGCACTATCCTTCTCAAGCCTTACAGTTGCTCGGATTTCCAAGAGACTTGGCCCTTCGGCTTCCCTTCAAAGGATTTCTTCTCACTTTTGGCAGTCTATGCTCGTCCTCCTGATCTTTTTGAACATGAAACAAGTTCATCTCCAACGCACACCTTGCGTTGACTCTCTCGAGCTTTTGTAAAGTGAAACCACTTTACCTCTGGCGCACACCTTGTGCTTGACTGAGCCTTCAAACAACTTCAGACTTTCAACACTTGTCTGAGTGTTGGCCTGGTGCACTCCTTGCACAAGTCTTCCTCTTGCTTCCTGGTTGAAATCCTTCAGGTTCAGTGATGCACTCCTTGCATCCCCTCAATGCACACTTCCAGAGCTCTCCTTCAGAGTGTTCAACAATTCTGAAGTACCTCTCTTGTCTGGTTACCAAAGTGTTTAGTAACTCTGGGGTGTCTTCCTTTGATAGTCTCCTCTCCGAACTCGAAATAAAGTCCACTTATGCGCGCTTGCACCTACTTAATTCCCTCCCGACAGAGCTCTACATAATCTTCAAGAATTTTGCTTTGTGTGCCCCCTCTGCACAATTTCTCCTCTACGGTATTCAATAACCTTGAGTCTCCACTCTGAGTCTGTAAATTGCTCTAGTGTGCCCTTCTGGCACGTTCTCCTTTGAACTCGAAGTAGAGTTCAGATACACACTCCTTGTGCTGGCTACAGAGTTTCCAATACCATGTTGTGCACTCCTTGCACAGCCTAAAAGAACCTAGAAATAATCCATCAAACTCACAGACAAAGAATTCTGCCTATCCCTGCAGATGAAAACCTATCATACATCTACAACATACACATAAAACACATAGATGACAATATTCAAATGCATTCACCACACATAAACTCATAAATAGTAAAATCTGCTCTTTTGTATTAACGTGAATGTCAATTACAATATGTGCACAAAAGCTCGGACTGTGACTGAGTCTCGACTCTGCTCTCCTCGACTTACAATGATTCAACAACCCACTTTCAACAACCTCTCGACTACTTTTAACAAATCTCAACAACCTTTACTGGGCATATGTTACAAAGCTTTATACAAGAGGGGACTCATTGAGTCTTTCTCTCCAACTACTCTAGTGGTATCTAATCACCATCAAAATGCCTAACTACTGAGGCTTATTACATTGAATGAGCATTAACAATTCAGATTTGAGGCGATGCTCGAGATCTGTACAACTCAAGCCTAATAAAGACGACTTCATCTACTGCCTGTACAAAGGCATCAACTCGGCTCTTCCAACCTTACTATATTTAATTTTCTTTAATTACATTTAAATTTTAAAATTGAGGGCAAAATGAGAGGGTTGACGCCTCTCCCCTTCTTAAATGCGCGCTGATGTGATGGATAGCTGACACTTTGTTGAGGTGGAGCGATGCTCCTGCGTCATACTCCACTGTTGGGAAAATCATGAGCTCCTCTGCTCCATTGTTGAAATCTCCCTGGATCCTAAACTCTCCATTGGAGCTGTCCACCTGCTCTTTTGATATGCTGCTGTGGCTGCTGCTTCCCTATTGCCACTGCAGGTCCTCCTCTGTTCAACTTCCCCTTGCTGACAACTTCCTATGCTGATCTCAACATCAACTCTCTGATCTCCTCAATCTCTCTATCCAGCTGATCCACTGGGTGGCTCCTTCTTTGCAGACTACTCTGCTGCATATCCTTATGCCGAGTAAAGGGCAGATCAACCTGATCTCCCATGCCGTCTTCTTCTCCTATGGTCTTGACTTGCCACTTTGCTGCAGAATCCAATTCTACAATGTCCTCATTGAACTGCTGCTCAACTACCTTCTCTGACAGATTATCCTCTGCTAGCTCTTCTGTTGGTTCCACTCCAACTTCCTCCAGCTGCTCCTCAGGTTGGAATTCTGCTTCATCTGGCATGACTGTCTACTAGCAACCATCTTTTGGTTCTGGATTGTCCAACCAATCATCCAACAACTTCATCTCCATCTCCCATTGAGTGAGCAACTCAACTGTGTGCTCCTCTTCTTCTGCTAGGGCGAACTTCAATATATGCTCCTTTTCCTCCTTTATGACAGTCACATCTGACTGTCCCTCTTCTTCTGCACCTGAAATTTGTGCACTGGCCTCTGCTGGGCTAATTGGAAGGAATATTTGAATTCCCCCAATGATCAGAATGCTCCTCTGATCCTCCTCTGTTAGCACCCCTTACTGATTTGAATTCTCTACTGCGTTCATGATACTTTTAGACAGTCTCTCTTCATCTCCCTTTCCCACCTGGCAATCTCGCATTTCACTTCTGCCCTCCTGACAATCTATGAGATCAACGGGTGATTTCCTCTCATTGCCCACCTGGCAATCTGAACTTCCACCTCTGCCCTCCTGGCAGTCTATGAGATCTCCAACTGATCTCATTTCATTGCCCACCTGGCAATGTGAAATTTCATCCCTTCCCCCTGGTAGTCTACGAGATCTCTGCTTGATCTGTTCTCCTCCTCATCACTGAGGCTTTCTCCAACTTCTAGCTCGCAAATGCAAACCTGCTCCTCATCTATATCACCGAGGGTTTCAACTTGCCTCAGTGACATATGCAACCCCCTTCTCTCTTAGGCGTTGCGCGACCTCTCGATCTAGGATTGTTCAAAATATTGAGCCGAATTGGCTCTTCGAGACTCTGTTGGAACCAAAAACTACTTTACACAGACCCCTTATCTCCTTAGGCGTAGGTCGTATATAACCCGCAGGCCCTTTCCTTGGCGCTCTTGGCAATTTTAACCTGGTGGGCGCTAACTCCTCCTGCTAGGCTGCCTTTCTCATATGACCTCAGGATGCGACCTGAGGTTTAACCCAAAAGGCGCTTTGGGCTTCGCCCGTTTTCACAACAAGAAGCTCCAAAAACTTCGAACTCCGAACCACAAACACAACTGGTGCGAGGATCAACGATCCCCACCACTTCCTTAGATCAACGACCCAAATGCTTTGGCTTCGAGAGTTTTGGCTTCCGGGACTCCACTCCCGCTTCCCTTCGAAGTGTATGACCTCTGAAGTGAGGGATCCTCCGACCCCTGTCCCTCTTGATCCAACGACTCACATTTGCTTCGACTATTTGGACTTCGACGCTTTTTGAACGCACTTGTGCACTTTTTCCCGAAGTACTTGATCACGGAAGTGACTGAGATGACCCCACGTGTCCTCACAATCTGACGGCTAAGATTTGAATTCCTACCTTCTAGAGCTTCGGACTACTTCCGGTCGACAACTCCACCTTCTCCTTAGCTTTTTCTCCGAAGTCTACGATCTGGAGACGCGTGTCCTCCTTAGATTGATGACCACACAGAATTCGCTACATCAGCCTTCGGGAATTTTGGTTACTCCACCTCGCCTTTCCTCCGGAGGATTCTTCCTTCGAAGTCTGCGAATCTCTTCCACATGTCCCCTCCAGATCCCACGATATGGATTTTCTTTGCCCTTTGTGACTTCACAAAGTTTGCTCTTTGCTCCACGCAAATCACTCCGAAGTTCTTTCTCTCAAACCTTCTGATCTTCCGCCACCTGTCTCCTCCTCTGGACGATGGACGGTTCCGACTGGCTTCAGAACTTCGGGACTTCGACTATCCCGCTCTCCCGTGCACTTTAAAAGAGTTTAAGGCTCGTGCACGTAACCTACCCACCCTTGTTTGGGTATGCGTCGGACTTTTGTGTTTTTCAGCATAAGGAAATTAGGTCGCCCTCCTGTTTGGGTGAGGGAGAATTGTCGGGCTTGAGTTCAGCATATTAATAGGCCCAGGCTCACTCCCTGCATCCAACGCCTATTGGTCCTTTGCGCTTAGATCCCACGACGAGGATTTGCCTCCTCCTCAGCGCACGCTCCTTTGGGTGTCTGGACGTAGAATTCGACAGTCCAGATCTTCTCCTTGCAGTTGATCTGACGGTTGCTATAACTTCTCCATTGAGCTTTGCCTTTCTCCTAAGATTGGGAAAATTTGTAAGTGTCAAAGGCTGTGGCCTTCTATTACAGGAAAATCCCCCTGCGGACAAGTGGATTTCCTCTTGAACCCTAAATCTCTAAGATCAAGACAGAAAGGTGCTAACGTTGGTCACTAACATCCTTTTAAACCTAGCTAAACTAATGTATAGAGAAGAGGAAGAAGATGTACCTTTTAGTGACGTTTGTCCTTGCACAGTCCGAGTTGAGCTGATCAGATAGTCCAAACCCTAGACAAGAGATATTCCAAGCCAAAACGTAACTGCTAGCTGCAGTAGCTGCACCGACAACTCTCCTCAAACCCGTGCACAAAACTGGACACTGCAGTGCGCACAAGTGCTGCTCTGCAATTCTGATACTGCCTGCCAAAATGAAGACTGACCTCCTCTGTTTATAGTAATTATGGCTAACTGCCTGGGCCGACTTTTCATTTTGGGTATCTGTCTGTTCAGTATATTATTATTTCTTTTGGCCAACGTCTTCTCTTGGAGGCTAATACCCTAATACAAATTATCGTCTTGAGACGACAAGTCTTCTAGGGTTATTAGCCAACTCATTAGGGTTTCTTCTTGCTTCCCGGAGTATTCTATTCTCATCAGGTTTACACATGGAGGTAAATACCTCCCGCAGCTACCATAATATCAACACTCCCTCCTAGCTAGGGAGGTATTACAGGTAATGGTCTTGAGCAGAAAATATAGCATTCACCCGGTAGCATCAACATAGTCATCTAGACTATCTCATGACTAGATCATGAGCATCATCATCACCATCGGTGTCATCAGTTGCATCATCTCTCAAAACCATACTCCATCTAAGTTATTAGACATGATGCTTGGATAAGTCACTCACACCACAGAGTGATACAAGAACCATTCTTCTAATCTTGACATATGTCCTAGAAGAGTAGATGTTCTGAACCATTTTCCGTTTGGGAAATCTCTGTCTTTTAATCATTCATCTGGATGATAATCATTTACCAAACTGCTGATAGTCTTCAAGATAATCGAAACAAAATAGAACACAACTGTGTCTGTTCATAGTAGTACATAACTACAATCCAGTGGTACACTACCACACCAAGTAGCAAACAAGTACTTGATCAGTAACGTATAGTCACGAACAGTGGAACACATCCACCACAGTAGTATACATCTACTGTCATACAATCTTCATAGCAATCATCTGATATCAACCTGCACAACAACAATGTTATGATATAAACTGAATCATCTGGGCCAATCTTCCACTCACATTTGTGAGATCTGAAAGAATATCTGCCCTCAGAGTAGAACATCAACGATGGGCTATCTGCCTTATTCTTCTCAAACAAGGAAGAATGCTTGTTCTGATTTCTGAACTTGGACCATTCCTCACCCTAGGCCATTCCTCCGACACTAAACAAAGTGTAACCTGGAGGGAATGAATCTGCCCTAAGGAATGCCTATCCATGATTGTTGAGCCTAGACCATTCCCCACCCTGGGCCATTCCTCCAGCACTAAACAAAGTGCAACCTGGAGAGAACGAATACACCCTAAGGAATGACTGTTCGGATCATTTCCTCTGTTAACCACAAGAGGAAAAGACTGTCCTGTATCAACCTCCAAATGGTCCATTCCTCATGTTAACCACAATTAGAAATCGATGTCCGGTGAGGCGGGCCAGTCTTCTTGAGTAACCCTCATGAAGAGAAACTGCCCTAGACCACTCCCCATGTTAACCATAATGGGAAGTCACTGTCTATGGTACATCAACAATCTGGACCACTTCCCATGTTAACCACAATGGGAAATCGCTGTCCGTCAGAAATTTCAATCCACTTTCCGAACAGGAAAGAATCTGCTCATCCTGGACCATTCTTCGAACTAAAAAATGATTGTCCATCAATCAATAATACATCAGTGCTCCCTCTCAACCTGGGAGTTATCTTTTTCTTTTTCAATAAGGAACTCATCTCCACGAGCTCCAACTTGAGTACGCAAACTCTTTCATTTTGAACAGAAGCTTTTACCAAAATGTCTTCTTATCTGCTCATCTGTGGAGATATGTATTGGAGAACCACTTTATCCTTTCTGGACTTCATCACAGATAATGTAATGCTTGATTTCAAATGTACTTCGGTCTGGAACACTAGTTTTCTTCTGAAGGCTTCATGTAGCTCTGGTCAATAAGGTATATCATTGTTGGATTCCTCTTGCTAGCTCACAATATCGTGGCAAGAGTCAAACTGAAATATATCCATGTGGCACTTCTTCTGTCATCAAGAGATCTTTGTCATGGATTAGCAATCCATCGTCCCGATCTTCTGAGTAATCATTATGATATAATATCTCTGATATAGNGGGAATGAATCTGCCCTAAGGAATGCCTATCCATGATTGCTGAGCCTGGACCATTCCCCACCCTGGGCCATTCCTCCAACACTAAACAAAGTGCAACCTGGATAGAATGAATACACCCTAAGGAATGATTGTTCGGACCATTTCCTCTGTTAACCACAAGAGGAAAAGACTGTCCTGTATCAACCTCCAAAACGATCCATTCCTCATGTTAACGACAATGAGAAATCGTTGTCCGACGAGGCGGGCTAGTCTTCTTGAGTAACCCTCATGAAGAGAAACTGCCCTAGACCACTCCCCATGTTAACCATAATGGGAAGTCACTGTCTATGGTACATCAACAATCTAGACCACTTCCCATGTTANGAGCTCCAACTTGAGTACGCAAACTCTTTCATTTTGAACATAAGCTTTTACCAAAATGTCTGCTTATCTGCTCATCTGTGGAGATATGTATTGGAGAACCACTTTCTCCTTTCTGGACTTCATCACGGATAATGTAATGCTTGATTTCAAGTGTACTTCGGTCTGGAACACTAGTTTTCTTCTGAAGGCTTCATGTAGCTCTGGTCAATAAGGTATATCATTGTTGGATTCCTCTTGCTAGCTCACAATATCGTGGCAAGAGTCAAACTGGAATATATCCATGTGGCACTTCTTCTGTCATCATGAGATCTTTGTCGTGGATTATCAATCCATCGTCCTGATCTTCTGAGTAATCATTCTGATATAATATCTCTAATATAGAGAATCTTCACCACGCTTCTGTTGTGCACTGGAGGTTCTCTACCAAGTTATCTTCTTCCATCTGCATACAAGGGTCTATGCCTCAAAGTCTTGACATTGCTCTTCATACGCTCTTTATTCAATTTCTCTGGAGAACATTCTTTACATTCATTTGATGTAGAACTCCAGCCCATGGATATTGCAGATGATACAATGACTCATGTAGAGGCATGCCTGATTTACTGGAACAAGTAATCATCATAGTCTTCTCCCTCCATCTGGGAGAACCTCTAGTTTTGGATCTTGCAATGCTTGCATATATACACTGTTCCTCACCACAAATTTCAGTTGATTTCTTTTAGTGAGTTCATATCAGGCTAGTAATCTTGTGATTCTTAATACAATGACAGGTTGTTCCGGCTTCTCTTTCTTTTTTGGAATCTTCATGTTCTTCCTGATGTGTTTCTTTAGTTTTCAGGTCCATGGAGTTTCTTATAGATTCCATGCCCTAAAGATTCCATTTCTTTCTTTAATCATAGGATCACGGATGTGGATGGACACCCAGGGATACTTTAAGGCTTCTCTTCAAAGAAGACTTCTTCTGAGGTTGAACTGGACACGTACTGTCTTTCATGGCTGCTACCATGGATATATACTTCATAATCTTCAATGGATCATAGGATTAGCTCCCTCCTAATCCTTGCTTCATGTAATCGGCTCCCTCTGTCTAACAGAGTCCATGCTTCCGTCTGCATCCTTATTGTCTTCTGCAATATATAATTGACTCTCTTCGTCTAATAGAGTCCACACTTCCGTCTTTTTGTCTTCTACAAAACATCATAAGTCTTTCTCTAATTTTCTCTTGATTGCTGGCTTTTTTCTATCTTTGCTTCTTCTAAGTCTCTTCATGATTGATTCGGCTTATCTTGCAATAGCTTCCACATGATTTGTTTAATGTATTTCATCCTTTCATGTGTATTATCTAATGATATCAATTCTTATCTTGTTGTTCTTCCATAGGTATAGTTCTTCTTGGAACACATTATCTTCCAAGAGATAGATATACAAGATATG
>JASDQU010751078.1:25493-37425 GCA_032191745.1 Picea mariana | reverse complement strand
CTGTGAGCTTCCCCCTCTCTCAATTTGGATTTGAGGTTTCTTTCCCTCTTCTTTAGATTTCTGAGTTATGTCTTGGGCAATTGTTTTTCCTCTGGCTTGACTTCTGCCTCGACCTCTTTGACCTTGCTTTCAGCTCAGCTTCTCTTCAGCTTTCAGAGCCATCTGATAAGCATCCTCTACATTCCAAATGGTCATCATGCTCATCTCGTCCTGAATGTCATATCACAGACCATTCATGTACCTGACAACCTTTTCATCATCGCTTTCCCGATGACCTGCTCTGATGTTTATCTTGTAGAACTCTTCAGTGTATTCTTTCACCGACATCAGTTTCTGTCACAAATTCTGCATTCTCCGAAACAGAGTAATTTGATAATCCTTGGGTATGAATTTGGCTTTCATCTTCGCAACCATTCTATCCCAAATCTTGATTTTCTACTTGCCTTTGCAGCGTCTGTCAGTCTACAGTTCATCCCACCATAGTGTTGCATGCCCTTTAAGTCTTGTAACAACATGTTTGACCTTTTTGTCTTCCTCTACATCCTCATAGTCAAAATATTTATCCAGAGCTTTAATCCAGTCTGGAAGCTCTTCAACATCCAGGTTTCCTTCATATACTAGAATGTCCATTTTTTCTCTGGCACCTATCCTAGAAACAACCTTGAATAGGCATTCATCTGCAGCATCTTCGACTGCAACTTCTTCTCCTTCATGTTCAGCCTCATTTTCATTGTCATCTTCGCTGATATCCCCAGCATTAACTGTGCACCTCTGTGCTATCTCCATGGCATCGATCCTAGCATGTAGTTCATGCATTTCTCTTTCCATTGCTGGATTAGGCATTGGCATGGGCCTATCTCTTCTTCTCGGTGGCATGGCTGAGAAATGCTCCTCTTTTCTCTGCTATAGAAAACAAAGAACTTTTTCTCTGCTCTGATACCACAATTTTCGTAGACCCCCTTCCCTCGGGCTGAGATCTGCTCAAGATCTTTGCTACAACCACGCCGAAGGTTAATCAACCCCTTTGTTCAAGCCACAAAGGACTTCGGGTTTCGCAATTTCGTGATCCCTGTTGTCGAGGTTCTCAGCCCTTCCACCTGTCGAAACCTAAAATGTTGAAACGTCGAAGTCTTTGGCTGCGTCCTCCTCTACTTTTGTATCACGTTTCGTGACTTCAGGAATTCCAAAACAAGGAACCCCGATCTCTTGTCTCCAATCCCGACACGTTCAAAAATTTTTGGCTCCTCAACGGGTTCTTCTCCTTTTCAGGGTTTCAGACTTCATGATTTCGTGAATCCTGACGTGAGGTTTCCTAACTCTCCAACCCCCCGAACCCCAAAACAGTCAACGGAGTCTGACTCCGACTATTGACAAAAACTCGTCACCTATCCTCTCAGCTGTCCTCAGTGTCTGAGGTGGATTCCTGCCACCTGTCACCTTTCCTGGCTTTCGAAAATTGAACCAGTCTTCAACTGTCGTTCCCCTATCACTTCGAAACCCCAAATTTCGAAGCGATGTCACCTTTCTCGGCTTTCGAAACTTGAACCAGTCTTCAACTGTCGTTCCCCTATCACTTCGAAACCCCAAATTTCGAAGCGATGCCTTCTATGGAATCAATGACTAATAGCCTTCCTTGAGATCCAACGACTCACGTTATTTCGAGCTTTCAGGTACCAGGAGTTTGAAACTCTCGATCCCAAAACACTTGTTACCACAAATCTCGAATTCCCGAACCCCGAAACACCGAAATGCCAAAACGCGCTTTCACAGATATTTCGCGTTTCTCAAATTTGAGATTTTGTATGTGAAGTGCCCTGAATCCTTATCAACGTGAATGCTGAAACCTCGATCCCCGAGATGCCGAAATGCCACCTCAAGGATTTTTCGAGTTTCACAACTCCTGGTTTTTCAATACAAAGGCCCCTGGCTCCTTGTCATCAGGACTTCCGGTATTCCGAATCCCAAATTACCAAAATCCTTAAATTCAAATCAAGTTCTGTTGCAACTCAGGACTTCGGGATTTCTGTTGTACTATGCCCTGACTCCTTGCCGTCAGGACCCCCGAAATGCCGAACTCCAAAATTTCGAAATGCCAAAAATTATGCTCCTCGCCTTCACACACGATAATCCGGTTCGCACTTTGGGAGTTTGAGTGACCAAGGTTTTCGTCCACACTCCGGACTTACAACTCCTGAAATGCCGAAATGATCTCGATAGTCCAACAGTCACGGTCAAAGGTCCACATTGGATCCTGCCTCTTGAAGGATGGATTCGTCCAACACTTATCTTCCCCACATCTCTCTTGGATCCTACGGTCCTCGTTATTTCGTGAGTTCTCCACAGAAAATTTCGACCGTTCGATTCTTTCCTCAAGAATCTCTAAGGAATGAACCAATGTTCCTTCATCAAAACTTAACCTTCTGCACGAATATTTCGCTTCCTACCTTCCTTCGAACACTTCAAAGGCGCTACCCCTTTTGATATTTCTCTGGTAAATTCAAGCCTCGAAAAAGGGCCTCTACTCGCACTCTTTACGGCATACCTTCAAATACTTCTGCGTATTTGAACTCTGGACTCTGTGCACCTTCTGCGACAACAGTCTTTCTCTCTTCCCCCTTATTTAATAACTTCTAAGGACTCATCTAGCCTACGCATGCCTTTCACGGCTCCTGTGCTTCACTTGCACTTCTGCTGGAATGAGAACAACGATATCCCTCTCGAGCTTTCAGATATAAACTCTGAACCTTTGTCAACGCACTCCTTGCAGACATTTCACTACACTCCTTGCAGGAAATTCTCTTTCAGGAATAGAAACAATTGAAACTCATTTTCTTTCTTCTCTCAGACTTCAAATCTTTAATATGAAATCATACATTCAACACAGTATTAAATCAAATGTATAACAAAGAGAATAAAACAACTATCAGCATACCATTCAACATGTATACATAGAAAACATCATAACACCATGAGTCTGATTCAAGATTCATATATTAATTCAAAGCTTTTGTACATGGGTTCTTCTCTACACTTTCTACTATAGATTCCTTCTTCTTCTACTCTATGCTAATATTACAATGATCTAATGATACCATGATACAAAGATGAGGGTGTCTATATCCGTTTTCCCTCCTACGCTCTAAAACTATCTAATACATAATTCAAACCTACCTACTTTCATTAACTATTCATAAATGCCTCTACCTCCTACAGATGAGAGCGAATCGCTCATGATCTGTTTACAATATGCAAGTACGCTTCCCTTTAAACATTACATTAATGTTTCAAAAACATTTCAAAAACGTGCACTAGAGGTCTTCCAGTTGTCTTCCGCCTTTTATGTTGCTTGCTTGGTTGGCTGCTTACGATGCTCCTGCATCATGTGTACTTGGATTCTTCAAGCACACATGCATATCATGAGGCATTTCTAGTTGAATCAAGTGCATCCTTTCATATGACTCCCCACATGGAGTGTTTTTGTGAATATGAAAGTTATCATGGAAGTAATGTTTTCTTAGGTGATGAATCGACTGTTAGAATCATAGGACGAGGAAGAGTAAATTTGAGGCTCATAGATGAAAGTATTAGAACACTACCTGGTGTTCTGCACATCCCAGGATTGGCCAAAAATTTGATTTTTGTAAGAAAAATGAACAATGTAGGGGTAAAAACAATATTGAAAAATAAACATGTAGGATGGTTCGAGGAGAAATGGTGTTGTTGAAGAGAGTTCATATTGGAACTATGTGTAAGCTTCAAGGAATCACTATTAGTGATGGGTGTAATAGTTCCATTGTTTATGATATTGGAGCTGAAGAAGAAAAAATTTCTACAGTCTCTGGAGAAAATGTTATGTTGTGGAATCAAAGACTGGGGCATATCGGAGAGAAGGGTCTTCGAATACTACATAGTAAAGTTATGGTTTAAGGTATGTCTAACTTCTCTCTAGATTTTTATTTCTGTGAACATTGTGTATATGGGAAGAAAAATCGGGTAAGATTCCCCTCCGGTGCAATGAGGGCAGAAGGAATTTTACAACTAGTGCATAGTGATGTGTTTGGAATTGTGCTAGTTCCATCAATGGGAAAATATATGTAATGTGTCTCATTTATAGATTAATTATCAAGGAATACTTGGATACATTTCCTCAGGAAGAAATATAAAGTCTTTGATAGGTTTAAATAGTTTAAGGCTCTTGTTGAGAATCAAACAAAGAAAAGAATTAAGGTGTTGAGGACAGATAATGGTGGATATTTTTGTGGTAATGAATTTGAATAATTCTATAATAAATTCAGTATAGCAAGGAAGAAGAATAGTCCTTATACACCTCAACATAATGGATTTGTAGAAAGGATGAACATAACGCTGATGAAAAAATCAAGGTGCATACTCAATGGTGCTAGGTTAGGGAAATAATTATGGGCAGAGACAGTGGGTACTGCATGTTACCTAGTCAATCGATCACCCTCATCAACACTAATGACAAGGCTCCACACGAGGTATGGACTGGTAAGAAACCCTCCCCCACACATATCAAGGTATTTGGATGTGAGGCCTATGTTCATTTTCTAAAGGAAAACAAGAGTAAGCTAGATAAGAAGGTTGAAAAGTGTATCTTTATTGGGTATAAATATGGTCTCAAAGGTTAAAATATTTGGAAACCAAAAACTAAGAAGGTTATGTATAGCCAAGATGTGGTATTTAGAAAAATGAAAGATGTGGTCTAAAAGGAAGTCCTACCAAGTAAGGAAGAACCAGAAAAGAAAGAGTTTGAGTTAAAGGATGATGAATCAAACTCTATAGAAGAACATGAATCATAAGAATAAGATCCTCATACTCCAGTATTGAGGATATCAGTTCAAGAAAAAAGGCTACCAGAATGGTATAGTCCACCTAATTTCTGTTGAAATTGTTCTTTGTCTATTATTGATGATGATCCTAGAATTTTTAAGGAGGCAGTGGATTCATACAATGGAAAAAATTGGAAAAAGTCCATGGTTGAAGAAATGGAAGCCTTGGATAAGAATGAGGCTTGGGATCTAGTGGATTTATTGATTGGAAGAAATCCCATTGGTAGAAAATGGGTATTTAAAAATAAGTTGAATGAAGAAGGGAAAGCGGAGAAATACAAAGCTCGGTTAGTAGCAAAGGGTTATTCCCAGGTTGAGGGAATTGATTTTGGTGATATTTTTATCTTGTTGCCAAGTTAAACTCTATTAGATTGATGTTATTTGTTGTTGTTGTGTTTGATTTTGAAGTAGAACAGATGGATGTAAAGACAACATTCCTACATGGGGATCTGGAAGAAGAAATCTACATGAATCATCGAGAAGAATTTGTTATAAAGGGAAAGAAGGAGCTAATACGCAAGATGAAAAAGCCTCTGTATCGTTTAAAACAATCACCAAGGATGTGGTATCAAACATTTAATACGTATATGTTGGGACTTGGCTTCACAAGAAGCAAAGAGGATCATTGTGTGTATTTCAAATTAATTGGTGATCATTTTATTTATTTGGTATTGTATGTGGATGACATGTTGTTGATAGGAAACAACAAGGAGATTATCCAGGATGTGAAAACTCAGTTGTCCTCTAAATTTGACATGAAGGATATTGGTGTTGCAAATTTCATTTTGGGAATGGAAATAAAAGAGATTTGGAAAATAGGAAACTATGGTTAAATCAAAGAAAATATGTGGAGACAATATTGCAGAGGTTTAATATGTAGGATTGTAAAACAGTCAGGGTCCCTATTCTTGTAGGTGTAAATTTATTTACAGATAAGTGTCCCAGGACACGATAAGAGGAGGAGAACATGTCTTTTGTTTCATATGTGAGTGCGGTTAGAAGTTTGATGTATGCAATGGTATATACTAGACCGGATATTGCACATGTAGTGGGAGTTTTGAGCAGGTATATGTCAAAACCAGAGAAGGATAATTGGACAACAATGAAGAGAGTTTTTAGGTATTTACGTCGAACTACTATTTATGGATTGTGCTACCAAGGAGTACCATGTTTGGAAAAAGTGTTGAACATACATGGCTTTGTGGATGTAGACTGGGATGAGGATCTGGATTGTATAAGATCTACAAGCGAGTATGGGTTTAACCCATTTAGAGGAGCAATCAGTTGGATGAGCAAAAGACAGTCTGTAGTGGCACTTTCAACTACAGAAGTTGAATACATGGAATCCACTCATTCAAGAAAGGAAGCAGTATGGTTACAAATATTGTGTTCAAGCATTGGGTTGGTACGACAAGTTGTAAGGATAGATTGTGATAGTCAGAGTGCAATTTTTCTAGCGAAGAGCCCGACTTATCATTCAAAGACAAAGCATATTGATATTCAATATAAATTTATGAGAGACATGGTTTAATAAAATAATGTGTTTCTGATGAAGGTAGACACTTTGAATAATGTTTCATATTCATTAAAAAAATCTGTGAGCACTAAGAAGTTCTCTTGGTGTAGAGGATCTATGGGAATTGTTGCCTTGGATTGTTGACTATGTAATCTTGTAACGCCTTGTATGAAAATAAAAAAACAAGTGGGAGAATGTTGGGTATGTGTTATATTATTCACATGGGTAGAACATTGTGCCGGGGGTCACAGGGGGGTTGGGGGGCAACTCCCTCAGAAAAAAAAATATTGGCAGCTTTTTTGTGTCTGTTTTTGGGCGGTTTTTAGGCACATGGTTTTTGTCGATGGTTTTCAATTTTCGGTTAAGGACTTAGGGTTGTTGAATAATCCGGGTTATTGGATTAGGTTTTTGTATGCTACGAGATCCTATATGTATAATTTATTGTAAACAATGTATGGTGTGGAATGAATATAGAGGATGTTGGTTTTCCCAGTTTGGATTTCTAGGGGAAAAATATTTGTGTAATGTGTGTAATTTTCTTTGTATATTTTATGTTATTTTATTGAAAATTTGTTTGTAGTAAATAATTTTACAAGGTTAAAATCTACACAAATTTCAATATTTAAACAATATTTTCTACTCTTTGAAAACTTGGAAAAGGTTTCACTATGCCACTTGTCATTTCCTTAAACTGAGCACTCCTTGAATAACATTTTTAATTTCCTAGAATAGGTCATGGCTACCACTTGTATTATCTCAAGCTAGGACACCCCTCTTCTTGGACCCTTTAACCAAATACAACATTAATGAGGTTCCTCAATAGGTGGTGCAACCTTGGAGAATGTGCCAATAGTGGTTAGGGTCTTCATGGAACCCCTTAGATCTAGGCCACCTTCATTAAATAGCTCCATTCCTCAACCAATGTATCAATAATGTATAGTAGACACCCTAGTGGAGTTCTCCTCAAAGAGTGTACCTTGACCACGTCACATATTAAAAATATTGCATCCTCAATAATTGTGCAAGAGTAGTTTTGGGAGTTCTTTAAGACACCCTTGTGACTCCTCAATATATGTTCCCAATAAATAACATGACCCCTTCACATGGAGAACTCTAGGAATATGTGCATTTAATAGGGTGTACCTTGTGAACCATTTTGACCATGTCTTTATACATAAAATACTAATCAAACCTTGAAAGGATGAACATTCCCCCAAATATGGTTAAGTCTTGTTGATAAATGTGCAAGGTGGACTCAACAACTTAAAATGAAGGTGTTGTAACTTTGACTTTTGGAGGAGAATTATAAGTGCCATGTGTCCTTATTCGATGTAGGGAACTCTCCAAGAATGTTCCTTCTACCAACCTCTTAACCCAAAAATAGCGAATGAAAATACAAAAAAAGTGGTGCAATGCTACCATCAATAACGATTTTGAAAATGAAAATAGGATTTTACATTTTTAGGTGGTAACACCACCCATATGGTGGGAAAAACCACTTGGTTGCATCACAATCCTAATGTGCATGCTTAGTTATATTAAATATTGTTGTGAATGTTATATATATAACATTGTTAATGTTAGATGTTTAAGCAAGACACTCATGTAGAGTAAGAGAAGAGCTAAGAGGAAAATTCCAAATGGCATGTGACACATGGCACTGTGAAAAGTGGAACGAAAATGTATCCCTAGAAGGTCAAGTAGAGAATCCTAAACATCAAACCTACATATATACAAGGGATTTCAAAGGAAGTTCATGTGGAAATATTATATCTTGTGGAAGTTATTTAAACTAATTCTCTAGAGTGTGACCTTTGGAAAGTATTGCAGTTTGAAAAATTTTTGGAGGGTGTGCATTTCCATGTAGATTAAGAGTTGCAAAATTTTAGATGAAGTATTAAATTTCTAATGTGAATCTGTGCTTTTGTAATTGAGGTAACCAATCATTTTCGTCCAAATTTTCTCGAGGTATGTGTGCATAATAGTTCTTTTATGAGTACCAAGATGTGATTGTGTGTTCATGAGAATGTGCATCCAAGACAGAGTGTGAGAGAGATTACTTCAACTTCAAGAGTGTGAAATTAAAGAAATCACAATTACTTCCACTACTCTTTGGTAATGTTGGTCATTATTTGGAATATGGACACATAGCCACATCTATAAGAAGATATTAAATTATATAAATTCTCTTTTCACTGACCCATTATCTAGCAACCTTCCACTATGACGTCTAGGTTCTACATCAAAAAATTGGGTACCTTTTATTCTCTTGCATGGTAGATTGTAAGGTCCAAAATCATAATGTTCTAAATCCTAAATCATCCCACCAACACATATCTCACTTGCCTAATAGATGTTATTCACAAAAGTATGGGACTTGTACCATTGGATCAGCTCCTCCTGAGCATTAGAGACCTGCCAATTCTCAAGAGGGAATGGAAGAACATACAAGAGGAAACAAACGAGAGCATATTGAGAAGCGAAGGGAAGAAAGCACTTAGCCCTGAAAGGTAATATATGATATTTTGAATTGAATATGTTGAATTTTGTTTAGTTCTATAGAAAAAATCACGATATCTTATAAACTACTTGAAAATTTTCGTAGTCTCCCAGACACATCAAAAGAAACAAAGGCAATAATAGATAAACATGGGTAGCACAAACTTGGCCAAGGTGGTTACTTGAGATTAAAAGATATAATTATAAGTACCAAACAATTTATTCATATTATACAATATATCATCAATCAAATATTATCTAATTTCAACCAATAAGAAAAAWTCCATATCTTATTCCATGTGATGYGAGGGGTAMATTCAACAATGTCGCTAAAAAATAAGACTTGATGCTCAACTTCAAGTTCAAATTTTAATTTTTTGTGGAAAATTGACAAAGGAAGGGATCACAAACATAATATGACCCTTCAAATGAGTTGGTACATAAAATGACAAGATTGTAGTTGTTGATTACTTGTCCAATATATTGACAGTTTATTTTACCCATCAATCAATTATGTCTCTATATGTTTTAAGTAGACAAACAACATTGGTTCGTTTGATGGTGGTGGAAAAAAACCCCATGATACTAGTGGTTGGAAAAGCCATCACAATATGCATGTATTTAAAATAAAATGTATAATATGATGATTATAAATATTTCCCTCAAATGGTGTAATTATAAATTTTCTTGTTTCAATGGTAGAGCATGTAGATGAGGGTGCTCGAAGAGGAGAGGAACCGATGACAATCCAACCATTGGTGTCCCCTACACCTCCAGGTAAAAAACATAGTAATGATATTTGTACTAATGAAACAATGCTATGAATAATAACTAAGCATGTCATTTTAATGATTTTTGTTATTGTAGTGGGTGCCTCTATAGTGCATCAACGTCCACATCCTGCTACTTGAAGTAGTAGAATTATTGACATGACCCATCACCTTCCAACAACAGAACACCACCCAATATTTGAAGGTGAGGATCAAGATGAACCTGATGATGATACACTCATGAGTTTTATAAAAAAGAAGGAAAAATAAAGTTATTGTACGTATTTTCAGGACAAATTTTAATAATATAAATTATTGACTATGCATTTTTGTTGTTTTTCTAGTTCGGTGTGTACCTTATATGTTTTGTATGTATGTACCTCTTTCTTTCATTTAACTTTAATTCTTGTTTTTCTACTTGTTATGCATGATTGGGTATGGGGAATTGAGAGTGATGTGGGGGGGGAGATGGGCCAAACGAGCTTCCACCTTCATGTGGTTGGTCATGTTTATTAGAGAATAAATTATTTTCAAAACCAAGAGGATCTCATTCATGAGGTATTCCCCTTTAGTATTTATAGAGTGTCATACATGTTTAATTATTATTCAGTCATATAATGTTTAATTATCTTTTAAAAATTCAAGCTCATAGATGTTTAGTTATTATTCATACATTTAACCTATTATTGTCTTTGAAAAATGAAGGTTTGAAGGGAAATCACCTCCACGATCCACAACGCATTTTCGACAAGGTACAATTCATTGTCCAGTACTAATTCTCCCATTTTGCTAACTACATGGTCTGGGTCTAAGCCACTTATAGAGGAGGGACAAGAAAGGATGAAAACTTTAAGCAAGGATATAGAACACGATGATGATGAAAAAGAAACTTCATTTTTTCTAGTCTTTCCTTGTTTGTTTTTGAAGTGTATGAGAGCCTATGAAAATTTTCAAGTATGTTATAAGATATTTCAAATATGTACCAGACACATGAAAAAAAACCAAGGAAAGACTAGAAAAACATGGGAAACACAAACTTCGCCAAGGTGGTTAATTGAGATTAAAAGCTCAAATTGTAAGTGCCAAATACTTTATTCATATTATACATATCATCATGCAAATTTTATTACTATAAATTATTGACTGTACAATTTTTTGTTTTTCTAGTTGTGCATGGACCTTATATGTTTTGTATGAATGTACCTTATTTCTTTCATTTAACTTTAATTAATTTTTTTCTACATGTTATGCATAATTGGGTATGGGGAATTGAGAGTGATGTGAGGGGGGGGAATGAGCTTCCACCTTCACGTGGTTGGTCTTGTTTAGTAGAGAATAAATTATTCTTGAAACCAAGAGGATCTCATTCATGAGGTATCCCCTTTAGTATCTCTAGAGTGTGGTACACACTTAATTATTTTCTAGTCATATAATGTTTAATTTTCTTTTCAAATAAAAAATCATTGATGCTTATTTATTATTTATTCATTTAACCTATTATTGTCTTTGACGAATGCAGGTTCAAAGGGTGGTCACCTCCACAATCCACAAAGCATTTCTGACAAGGTACAAATTATTTACTTCTCTTGCAACATTAGATAGTTACATTTTTAGTTACATTAGTTAATTACATTGTGTAGTATTTATTTCATGCATTCATTCGTTACATTAAACTCAATGATAAGGCTTCTTCCCAATCTGTACATAAACAAGTTTTTTTTAATTAATTTGTGTACAAAACACATAGACATCAAGTTGTCTTTGTATGAGCTAGGATGAAGATTACATGTAATATGAGTGATGAGTAAGATATACTGAACTCTGTACAACTTCCATGTTTACAATTAGTAGATCCATTATTAAGAACATAACACCCCTTTGATGGTTGTGTCTGACATACAATTATCATGAAGTTTATCTTTGTTATTTGTAGAATATAGTGCAAATTCATAAGGTGGATATCAACATGGAAAACCTGTTCCTATTACAAGAGTTCTTTAGGGAGGCTCCTTGCACTGTGAGAAAGGATCCACCTTCCAATTATCTTTCGCCCCAATATGTTCTTATCAATTGAAATGATTTTGTATGAAACATTGATAAATGTTATAGGCGTACATTGAGTTATTTTCCCAAGGTCTTAATGTTTGGGAATAAACATGATAAAATATTTTTTCCATATCAATGATCAATGCTCCACTACCAGATTGAAAAACTAGTTCCATATCTCAACATAGAGGTTTATTGCTTCCTCCCATATGTAGCATAATTCTCTTGGATAGGGGAGCATCATTAGAATT